>VYZW01029327.1:91184-143783 GCA_013401315.1 Balaeniceps rex | reverse complement strand
GAAGTGCTCCACGTTTGTCAGCTGGAGGTCCATTTCTGTCAGCCAAACAAGGATGCTTTCCCTTGTCCCCTCAAACTCATCTCTCCGATTGGTGAAGTGCTGAATAGGAAGAAAGGAGCCAGTGTTATAAGACTTCAGCTACCAAAAAAGATGGTCACAGGAGCCCTCTGAAAACAGTGATTTGTTTCAAAACTGCTGTTCACCTTTAAGGCCTTCGGGGCACAAATGGCAGCGTGCCATGTATAAAAACTGTCCCCTTCTTGCAGTGATGCTGGAACAAAGTGTCCAGTGTTAGTACACTATTCGTATGGGAGAGAGAATAAAACTTCAGCAGTGCCAAATGCTTCTATGAAATTATATTCTTGCTTCCACACTGTGTACCTTCTCCCACATCATTATACCAGTGTAACAGTTATTCGGACTCAGGTTTAACATCTAATTTGTTCTAAATTTAGAAGACAGACAAAGGAAGCAAGACCCATCTCTAATTAAAGTAATTAAAACTATGACATTAAAATTAGTAAAACAATGGAGAAGCTGGATCAGAGATGACCACACCAGTGTAATTAATACATCATCTGGCGTGGAAGCCAGGAGGAGCTCTCTCTGCTGTCTCCCACAGAAGCTGCTAACAGACATACTGCTTGCAGTGCCCCAGTTCTCCTCGGTGGATTTACTGTTCAGGAAGGGGATTATGTAACATCCCAAACACACTGCCTCCTAACTGCACAGATCAAACCCCATCAGCACTCTCACAGCCTCATCCACTGACTTTTGGGACCTAATCGTTTTCCCTGTCAATTGCCTGCAGCACTGCTGTATTTAAAAATCAGGCAGTGACAAGTTTTCCCCAGGGCACAGCACAGAGTATCTGCCCAGAGATCAGTTTAACTCAACAAGCAGGACACTTCAAAGAAGCGTCACAAATACACTCTTCCACAACATTTCTCTGTCAGGCAGAGAGCACAGCAGGAGCTGGTGACAGCAGCATGCCTCTTCATCACATCTCCATGTTTAAAGCCTTGTAGGTGAATCATAACTTGGCATAAAGTAGAGCTGCGCTGTAAACTCCAAACTGTATCTTGCACTAGGGCCCTTTTGTCTCTCTGCCTCTTACTTATGGAAAGGTGGAAGTGCATGAACGCATCCACCCATGACAACACTGGATAAGAGGAGAGTGGGATAGGAGCAGTAAGGCCTGCAACACACCCACCAAAATTTGCACCCATTCTTCCCTTATGCTTCTTCAACTACCAAGAACCCATCTACCAAGGACATGTTTATGCCGTGTACTTGGTGACCTTCGCAGAGCTGTTCTCCTACACTGGAAACCCAAGACACAAACCAACACAAGATATTTGCTCCAGTATGTGTTTTGCCCTTGGGTAATTCCTACAGAAACTTGCAAGTGCTCCTCACTCTCTCACTCCACCGTGCAATTACCTTGAGTCTCCTCTGAATAGCAGCGACTCGTTTCTGGAGATTATCCCAGCGCTGGTTGCCTTCATGTACCATCTGCTTCAACTTGCTGGCTGAGTCGGTGCGGTTTTCGCGGGCCAGGCGCCTGTACTGTTTATTGATCAGCTCCAACTGAGTGAGTCGTTCATGAATTTGCCGTTGGAATGCCTGCAAGGCAAATCAAGGAACTCAGTTCCCTTGTCGGTTAGAGAAAGGATCCGGATGATACCATCCATCAAGAGAGATGATGATGCTCTCCCCTTAAAAACAGACCTTCCAACTACGAAATTAAAACCAGAGAAGGACCCATATTTTAAATCACCTACTCAGACTTAGCTCATTAGGCAAAGGAAGAAAAAAAAACATCAACCCACAAAGGTCTCCTGCCTATAAAAAGCAAATCTTTAACTTATAAGCAGGATCTTGTCAGTTCAGAGCATTGGATTCTCCACATAAAAAAAGTTCTGGAGACAAATAAATCAGCCAGATACCTAGCAGCCACACATTGGCCAAATTATTCATGTTCTCTATACCACCACTGCCGAACTGGTGTTTTTCAGCGATCCAGGCATTTCACACAGACAATAAGTATTTAGCAGTCTGACCATTCAGCCTGCTGCTAAGCATAAAAAAAATGAAGCTAAAAAATTCACCTCAAATTTCTTCAGCTCCTCCTTTGCATGTGTGTACAAAACCTCTGAAGAATGAGGATTAGCTGCTACCCTTTCAGCTGATTTTAGCCAATCTTCAAAGCGAGAATAGTCATCCAAAAACCTCTGCCATAGGCGCCAGGTTTCCTCGATTCTGAGAGGGAGATGCAAAAATGGAAAGGTTTTATCACAAGCCAACTTTTAATTTTGGATTTTTTTCCTTTTTCAAAATTCAGCTTGTGGCAAAAAGCTACAGTGTTTCTTCAAAATGCTGCCACAGGCTTCTTTAGGAGGGGTAAGAAAAAGAGACTTACTTCATTCGCCTTTCCATAGACATGGCGCAAATGTTTCTCCACCGTCTGTCCAAACTCCTAGTAGTTTGCTGGATGGAGTCACACTCTGTCTCATTAGCACATGCATCTGAATCGTGTAGCAGGACTTCACAAATGTTAAACACGGATTCCACCCCTGCACTGTGTTGCTCTATGTCTCGTTGCAGATCCTGCCATTAGCAAAAGAATAGCTTGAGTAGAAGGAAACACGTGGCTAGACTTCAGACATACCCTTTCAAAATGCTGCAGAGGATGGGGAAAGAGCAGTTTGTGTCAGGAAAAACTTATTTAGCTTTAGAAAACAGACTTGCAGGATGAGCTGTGCATATGACAGGCTGACAGGTCAGGACAGAACTGCCATGCAAAAAGGGATTGTCCAGCTTTGGTTTCTCAGTGAAAGTTCAATCTTCTCATTAACAGTCTGGACAATTTTAATGGGCATTCAAAATCCAAACCTTACACATTCCGTAAACACATACTTATTGACAGTACAAGATGACAGTGTCTCATATCAGCTTACTACACTGTAACACTTGACAGCGACCTCATAGTACAGTTCGTGTACTTTACTGACTATATGATCACAGGCTGATATCTCAAACACAGAAACACAGCATACAAGTGGCTGGTGTTACACTACTTTTCTTATTCCCTCTTGTAGAGCTCCTGTTTTGACAGACTATTTTAAAGGGCCTGGCAAAGACCCTTTGTCTAATCTACACTACAGGTTTCTTCTCCAGAGCCTGCACCTCCATCACAGTCTGGCCTCTCATTCTGTACCTATAACTACTCCTAATGTCAATGTAATTGAATAACAGAAAAAGAAAGCCTTATCTAAGTATTTCTTATTGAAAAGGCAGCTCTGTACAATGCTACCAACTGTAAATATTAATGAAATGACAATGTCCACTACATTTCCATTTTTTCAACCCATTTCTGGGTTTCCTAATGAAGGATACGGAGACTTTTGCTTGAGTAACACTGGAACAACAAACACAAATGAATATTTTACTGATAACAGTGAACAGGAACTCCTGTTAAATGGTATTACTGATTTCAGCAAACAGATGAAGCAGAATTGGTTTTGCTCTAGACTTACAAAACCAAAACAAAATAAAACAAACAAAAAAACCCCCCAAACAGACACAGCTTGTAGTAAATACAAAAGGAGTTGAAGGAAGATCTTCCCTGAAGTCAACAAGCTGCAAGGAGTTGCGTATCACCCAGTGGCAGTCTTCAGTGGTGTTACATGCGTACTTGGAAAGGGCTGAGCCATAAATGGTCAAAATTTGGCTTGTGGGATTTGTGGTAATGTACAGCTTTAAGGAATGTAGAAGCCAAAATCTTTACATAGGTGAGAGATTGCCAGAAGCAGACCCAACATAATTTTTGACAGCTTATTAAGGATTCACAGCTGTTTTCTGAGCAAGAGGCAGCAGTATCTTTTTAACACAGGCTCTATATCTGAGAGCAGGCTCTACCCTACTACTGGTACCTGAGGAGACTCTTCTGAATTCATTAAATTACACTAGATTTACAGCTGTATTAGTGAAAATCAGAATTTGGATCACAGATTACAAATCCACTCTACTTGCACTATGGTAATGCTGCTGACGCAATCTCATTACTTTTGGTCATGCCTGGGTTCATGGAATAACCCTAGGCAGATCCCTTGCTGTTTTCCAAGCTGTTATTCCAAATGACCTGCCTGTATTACAGTGAGACAAACACAACAAACTAAGTAACGGGGCCAGGAACATACACTGAGCCCAAAAAGATACTCTTCCTTCAACTCTGCGCAGCATTGCCCAGAGAGCTTAAACAGACTACATGCTGCTAGACTTCTGCATTAGTGAAATAGCTTTGAAATCTTAATATTATTCATGTTTTAATCTTCATCCTTTAATTGAACAAACATGCCATAAAACATCTCTATGGATGCACAATGCTTTTAAATGTCATTATTCAAGACTGCACAGGTAAAGTTTTTCCAGTCATGGATGTCAAACAGCAGAAGCCTTTAGGGCGTATTTCTCACCATCACTCTGCTCTTGCTGAAATAATTGTTCAGATAAAGCCAGGAAAGATCTCTTTACTTGTTGCATTCAGATAAAGGTTTCTCTAATGCGGAGTGAAAGAGGCTTTTTTTTTTTTTTACTGTGGTCTTTTTAGTCAGCATGGTCTTCTCACACTCAGCCTGCTAAAAGGTTACAGTAGAAGGAGTCTAGAGGTGCCCAGAGGTCTGTCTTTGAAACAGAATCCAAAAAACAAAGCAGTAAGTAGCTCTGAGCAGCAAATGATGGCTCTTACAGCGAGCTGAAGCTTGAATGCTCATAATAAAGATAAATTAGTTTGGACACAATTCCTTTGTGCCCCACGTTCTTCTCTGCCCGGCAATTTATCACAGCCTTTGAGAATGCAAAAGGTTTGGATGGGGAGAAAATATTTCCTTGATGTTTACATGAGCATTCACAATGCAGATGCATCAGAGGCACTGGGCCAAGGCTTCTGGTGTTTGACCAACTCCTGCAGTGGGAGCCAGCTCCACTCCTGTCGCAGATAGCCCTTCCCGGGATGTCTGGGACATGAGTGGATGGAGGGCCGTATCAACTAGCAGAGAACACAGCCCTCAGGTCTGGGTCACTGAGGGATCTTTCCTTAGACACGAAAGAAGCAGCAGCCAGAAAGAGAGAAGATGGGCAGGATGGGAAGAACACCCATAGGTGTTCTTAAACCCAGATACCATAAAGCTTCCATGCTTCACAGCTGTATTCTTGATCCTCAGTTTTAGGGCAAATATTCTTGTTTAACACAAAGGCCAGATGACAGCTGTAGTCATTCTCAGCCTTCCCAGGGAGACACTTCGAACCTGGGCAGACTTATAGCACAGCCCTGAGCAAAGGCTTGACTCTACCAGCAAGTGTGTGCTTTGAAGAAGTTCCTTTTCCTTCCCTGGCTGGGATAGCTGGCACATTCAGCTGTGCCCAACCCTTGCCATCTCCAGCACTTAAAACTAGCACAGATCCTTAAGATCCCCCTGGTAAGCCACCGTCTGGTATAAATCCCTACACGCACTCAGCCAACACCCAACGGTGCTAGGTTGGTTCACGCTTATGCCTCAGCAGGAGTCACGCACCATCTCACCCAACCATAAGGGAATCTTCTGAGCCTGCCCAGTGGATCAGGCCTCAGTCAAAGGTATGTTTGCACAAGTCCACCCTCCAAAGCTCAAACATCCTTCTCTGCCAAGCTTGCTCTCCTATCTGCAAGGAGGGGAACAGAACTGAGCTAGTGAGGGTAATACATCAAATCACAGCACTTAAATCTGTCACAGTCAGTCTGCAGGAGACCCGGCATTCATGCCTTGTCAGCCTAAGTCATCCTCACAGAAGTCTGCTGTACTTAACTAAGCAAACTATCAGATATAAAAATGCTTTTGTTTGTTTTTTGCGTGTTTTCCTTGGGTGCAGGGGGGAAGGGAGAAGTGGGATAAGTCAACACAATACTGAAATTACAGCAAGCAAATAAAAATTTTCCATGTAACGTATCTTGGCAGGAACATGCCATGAAAAGCAAACAGCTAGAAGGCCTTGCTACAGAAAAGAAACAGGTGATTTTAAACCAGGACCAATTGTAATCAGCAGCGTTTTAGCTCATTTACTCTGGCTGCTGCTATTTCCCACCTGCTGTTCTGCCAGTCTCTTCTGGATTTCTTGGTCATCACAGATGTCATAAACAACAGGCTTGGAAAGCTCAGACTCAATCCGGGCCAACCAGGTGCGAAGGTTACTCATGTTTTTGTCCAATAGCTGTATAAAAGCAAATGTTTCCTTCAGTTTCTTCACCCTAAGCAAACCAGGAAGAACATTTTGTTACAAAGATCTGCAATCAGTGGAAATGATGTTAGCAGAAGGTGATGACAGGCATGGCTTTATGAAGCACTTACTGTCACACCAAGCTGTTGCCTGTAAATCAGAGCCATGTTTTAGTCAAAACCTACCTAAACTGGCTCAGCAGGCCTCTGCTCTACAGCTGCAGGAAGGTCTTGTGTGAATTCTTTAACGAAACTATATGAGCAGAGTGAATTTTTGTAACCTCATTCATCTGCCAGTGAGCCCTTCAGTCAGTTCTTGGACATTCGTCTAAGTGGGAGTTTGTACCGTAACGTGCCGCAGACAAACTAAAATGGGTATCTATGGTCTGATTTTCCTGCTGTGAATTATGTTCAGTGTCTTCTTCAGCAACCAACAGGCCCACTCTAATCAGCAAGGTACCACTCTGCCAACAGAGGCAGAGTTTGCCCAAACCACAGCTCCAACACCTTGGGCCAATGGATGCTGAAAGGAGAGGAGAAGGCCTGAACAACAGCCGCTGTAGAACTTACAGTGCCACAACATTAAAAGCTCTTCTAAACAACACACTGAAATGTGCGCAGGTGTGCCAGAGGTGTGCCAGGTGGGTGAAAATGAAAAAATAAAAAATCCTGAAAAGGGAGAATATCCAACAGCTAGAGAGAGTTGTGCAGCAGATGAGCTAATGAACCATCAAGACCATTTATTTTTCTTACAGCTGTTTGTAGCACAGCTCTCAAACTGCAGACAAACTTTTCTTTATTTCCAGCCTTTACAGCATATTCCCATGTCAAAACCCCTTACCAGCCCCTCAAATTATCCAAGTAGCATGTTTGTACATTTTGCCAAATTTGTCCCCATTTGTTGGAGGAATACCTATTAAACTACCTCACTGCTCTCAAATCTTTCCTTGAAATTCTCATTTATTGCAATTCCCAACAAAAATTACTAAAAAGCCCAACACTGGGGTGACACTTCTCTCTTCTGACTTCAGATTGATATAGGAGCTTGCCATCTAGATCTTGGTAGTTAATGGACAGGGGGGGAAAAAAAAAATCTAGATCATGATTTCCATCAGACCTGTCTTAAACATCCAGATCACAAGATGAGATGAACTGTACCCAAAAGCACTGTTTCTCTCCATGAATGGTCTACCCTGCAGTACTATAAACATCCACACTGCAGATGCTAAAGTCAGGTGAAATCACTCCACCCTTGTCCTGGGAGAGCCCACTTCTTAGCCAGCATTGCTTCCCCGTGCTGTCCTGGCTGCTTGCATGCCTCTGATGTCTAGCTCTGTCCCTGTGTCTTGGGATGGATTTTTGGACCTTGCATGTAATTTTTAAAATGCAAATTTCCAAATTAACTCCTAAGTTACTGCCTGGTCTAGCAACTACCCAGATAAGCCTCATTATCTAAGTCAAGCGCAGTGCAAAAAGTTGAAGTATGCATCGTGAAAAGGCCAAAACATTTCCCATTCATTAGCCACCATGACTGGGAACTGTCACCAGCTAAACAAAACCAGCAGCTGGGACTGGAAGGGCAACTTGTGCAAGGGAATCACTGCATGTCCCAAAATGCAGGGGACAGTTGAGGGGTCCGAGATGAACCCTAATGTACTTGGCGACACCAACATTGTGCAAGCTAGGACTGGGGCAGGGTGGGGGGGATGTAATCTCACCTAGCGCAGGCAGGGACAGACTACACCAAGACAGAAGTGCCCTGACAGGGTACCTGGATGCTGGCTTCATGCAAAGGACCTGCCCCTCCTTGCAAGAAAAATGAGGAGTTTCCTGGCCCACCATCCTGCCTGCTGCCAAACTGTCCTAGCAAGTTTTAGACGAGACGGGTCCAAACTGCCTGTAAACGAGTGGCTTTTGCAGTTGCCTGTTTGCAGCGTGTGATACAATGACAAGAGATACGCAGGAGAGTTAATCCATAATGAATATGCCACTCTGTAAGCAACAACTGATCTTACTAGCAACCTTAAAGTAATCAGAGAGGATACATACATCAGCTAGACACTTGATTTAAGGTAAAGCACTTATGCAGGAGATATGGGAATGATCCTGCTGGATTTGTTCAGTCCTATTGGTTACTGTGAAAGTAGAGTAAGGCCAGCAAATTTGTGGTCTCATACGGATTAGCAGCACGGGAAGCGCCTTCCCCTACCTCTTGTCCCAAAAGGACCAGGCAGTACCTTCAGTTGTTTTACAAGGAGGGTGAGAAGAGCACAGTCCTACACTAGGACTCCTGGCAGGTATTTAGCAACTCTGCACTTTCCAGAACATAAAATTGGTCTTGTCTGGTTGATGCAACCCTGCAAACCAGCGTGAAGGATATGGCCCAAGTCCATGGTCCACCTTGTTCCTGCCTTGCACCCACAAAGCCGCCAATACTGGTGTAAAGTACAAAGCACGGACCGTGCTTTCCACTGCTGCAGCTGATAGAGAGGAAGCCAGCGGATGACAAAAGCATTTAGTTGCTCTCACTTCCCTTAACAAGCTCTTTTCGGAGCTCTGCTCCCAAGTTCAACCCTGTATGCAGAAGGCATCTGGCTCCCAAGCAAACAGCTGCTATATAAATCTTCCTGCTCCTAGTTCTGCTTCTATTAAGTGGTACTCAATGAACATGTCATGCTCTGGTAACTGTACAGCATTTTCTTGTGCTACCATGGGCTGGCAGTAATTTACCCAGGAGACCTAATTTTTCCTCCACCCTATCCCCTCCTTCTGTCCCACCAGTCAATTTGGATCCAGTTGGTTATGATGCTCAGCAGGGCCTGTGACTCCCCAGGGCATGTGGCCCACCAAAGACAGGTAACTCGGGAACCCTCTCCCTGGAGAGATGGGACGATATAGGCCCTGTGTTGAGCACCGAAGAGAAGAACTGCTAGAAGAGCCAGGCCTGAGGAAGAGTCTGAGACAAACATCTATGCTGTTGCATTGTTAACTCTGCATGACTTCAGGCCAGTCGGGACGAAAGCAAGGCTCGATCGCTGCACTGTCCCTGACTATCCAGTGGCAATTTATTCTCTGCATATTCTATGATGTTCCCCACTAGTGCTTTGGAAATGTCTCTCTGGCGACTTGCAAGAGATGCACATGTTGGGCCCATCTGATGCCACAGCTGACCTGCTGAGACCACAGCTTACTGTGCTGCTCAGTATCATCTCTGCTTCCCTGTACTCCCTTCTCTGTCTGTATCCACCTGTTTCCCATCCTGAAGTTGTATTACAGAAAAATTAATGGATTGCAAGACATCTTTCTTCAGTCTGCATACTGGATAACAGGTAGGTGAACATAGCCAAGGAAGTCCAAAGCAAAACCAAGAGATATTAGATTATAAATGAATGTCTCTATGACTTACAGCACATTCAACAAATTTAAAAAGCAACAGTTTTAGAATCCAAGTGGGATTTTTTGCACCAAAAAAGCCCCAAGAATATTATTTTTGCTTAGAAATAACTCTAAAATTCAAGTTACAGATATTACCATAAATATGTGGAGTTTTATCTACTAGTGTTACTAGAAGCAACAGTCTCAAAGACAGCATCACTGTGGTACTGTGAGCTTGTATTTACTTTATAGCAATTGCCATTGCAGACACACCATTGTAATTAAGTAATTTAATTTGTTAGCTAGAATATGGCATTTGTCAGTCATTTAACTACCCTTAATGCTCTAAGTCATCAATCTCAAACTTGAGCTAAGCAGCCAGAGAAGAATAAAAACCTAACAGAAGTTCACATTAGTGCAGTGTGTAAATAGGAAGGCAGCCTTGTCCAGATGTTCGCATTGGCTGATCTGCTCTTGTTGCAGTCAGCCCAAGGTGAAGGGTAGGGTTCTACACTGAAGCAACAGGTGAAATAATGAAAAATCTGACCATCCTCATTGAGCACCCTCAGCTTGCACAGAAGTCACAGGGTACTGCCATTTCTCTGGCTACAGCTCAAAGAAAAATGTAAAATAGACTAATTACATCCATTAAAGTCTTACATTTGCAACAACCATTCTCAGATGCATTTCTGCACACTGCAAGTACTCTTGCAAATTATCTGCTCTTTGCATGAAAGAAACCTCATGAACTCTTTTGAGATGCATCCTGAAGGGACTATTTGTCCAGAAAGACAGGCCTCCTGGGAGCTGGGTGGGGGTGCACAGTGCAAGCCATCAAGCCTGGGGGCAAAAGCTCCCCCCACGTCCAGGTGACCAATCACCTAACACACAGTGAATTAACAGCAATAAAAGTTCAAGTGCAGCAGAGGAAACGAGGCCCTCCCAGTTACCCAAAAGGTGGAAGAGGCTGCCACCACTGTTGATTGAATTCTTCCTCTACAAAGTGTAATTCTCAAGTTATTTGGTCAAACTGGCAAAACTCACTGTTTACTGAATAAAGACCTACCTCTCCACAGTTCACCTCCCAATGAGAACTCACCTGCGACCCTTCAACATGGCCCCAGAAGCAAAAAAATAGTAGTAATTAAAAAAAAAAATCCAACAAATACCACCACTAATCTAAAAAAACCCAACAAAATCAAACATCTTTTGTACTTTGCAATGGGCTCAGCTTAAAAGATATCCTGATTCAAAACAGTGCTTAGACATATGCATAATATGCCTGGGATAAGCCGAACAAAGCCAGTTTCTGAACGTTTTAATCTTTACACCAAAATAGAAGCAGCAGAAAAAGAACAAAACTAGCAGACTATAACTAAAAGCTGGCTGCAAAAGTGAACAGAAGGACTAACTGACCTGACTTGAGATTGGATTTGGGTCTTAATACCCTCAATAAAGTTGCCAGCATTGGGTTACAAGAGAAAGGCATAAAGCTGTTTCAGGCTGAATCACTGCATAGCTCCAGAAATACACAGAATATTTTGCAGTGATTACTCAGGAAGTATCTAGCAGTAGAAGGCACTTCCAGGTTGACTGAAATGTATTCACACAAACATAAAGAATTGTAAAATGCCTGACAACTGCATTGCATTAGCTGTCAAAATGCTGCAGGAAAAGGTACAGGGAAGCTGAAAATAAGGTAATAAATAACATTCAAATTTTAGTGTCTGAAGGAATTAAAAACATCCTGACATATATTCCAAACTCTCCTTCACAAGCACAAATGTCATCAGAAAAAGACACTACATACATTTCTTTTTAACTGGAAGAGGAGCTGAAATTGCCCTGCCAGATGATAAGATTGTTTACAACCCAGTAAGGCAAATGAGATGCACAACCCAGGAAACCTTTGTTCAGTAAGTTGCAGTGGGAGCTTAACCATGTGAGGGACAAAAGACCCGATTTGGAGAGGTGATGTCAAAGGCAAATTTTAGGCCTTCGTATAAAACGCAAGGATGTTTCTCTGTACAGTGCCCGGCCCTGGTACAACGACAGGAAGCCCCTGTGTTCGTGGGTTGCGTTAGCACAGTGAGCAGAGCAGACAGCGGGTGCGCCGGAGGAGGCTTTTCTCGCGTTACCCTGCTGGCGAGTCCAAAAGGTTGCTGTCGCAGATCTCCACCACCTTGGGTGCAAAACCCCAAAACACAGCTGATTTTAAGCTAGAGGCCCCTGAGCGCTATTCCTCCTGCTAACGCACCGCGTCTCCCACTCATCCACTTGTCCAAGGCGAATTGTGGGGAGCCACTGGCGCATCGGCACTGCGGTGCCCTTCCCCCCTGCCGCCCAAGGCCGGCCGGTCCCGCTGCACCAGCAATGCCTGCTCCAATAAAACCCACCGCGACCAAACCCGCAGCCGCTTACCAACATGGCACTTACGGTTCGCAAGAAAAAACCATTCCTCAGCTTGCAAATCCCAAGCTGCAAGAGGGATCGTCTGTGCAACCACGGCAGGCATGGAAGAGGAAACCCCTCCTCCACAGATGCCGTATTTATTCGCTGCTTTAGCATCCCGCGTGGGGGGAGGCTTGCCCATCCTCCTCCCCGACCCCGAGCTGAGGAGCCACTATAGCTCTCCCCAAATTTAACCCCTACGTTTTGAGTTGGTATTTTACCTGGCAAACGGCCGCATCCCTCCTCAGAACAAAACCACCAGAGCTTTATTCTGACACAAGAGAATTAGCACATGAAGAAGTGCGCGCCGAGCGGCTGCCCGTGGCTGGCGACAAAAAGGTTGCAAGCTGGAAGCTTTGGCACCGAAAAAGGTAGATGCGGTGCTCATTTCTTGTGCAAAAGAGGGACTGGAGCCTCAGACCCGGATGATTTGCAGCAGAGTCAATTTGAAGCGAACCCAGAAAACCGAGAAAATGTACATCCACGCAGAGGCACCACGCACACAGATGTATCCTTACTTCCCCTGCGTTCTTCTTTCTCGCCTTTACCATTATATCCCAGGTATTTAAGTACGAATTAAATCTCCCACACACTAACCTGTCCTCTCTTTAACCTTCCAGTGCAGGCGGAAGGCCTCCAGTGCAAGTAGCCTGTTACACCGGAGGACAAAATAACCCCTAATCTTCATTTATGATATCATTTGTTTATTTCTGTGTGTTATGGCTACTGCCAGAGATCACAGGGTGGGAAAAAAAGGCGTTAGTCGGAGAACCTTGGATTAAAAGTCACTCCCCACCCAGCCAATATCAGGAAAAAAACAGAAGTTATGATAATCCCACCAAAAATGCAAGGAATGATTTTGAAATCAAAGGTTTTTCAGTATTCAGGTCATCTTCCGCAGACCTGTATTGGCTTGCCAGTCACTCACTTTCAACACATGGCAGGATAAAAAGTGCCTGGGAAGACACTGCACACCATGAGAGGGCTTCAGCCATTTGCAGAGGTAATCATGCCCAGACACCTCAACCGTTTAACCTGATTATGGTCTGGGGAGGTTCAAAAATGCATTTGAAATGGTAAGTCTGAGACAGAAAATGGGGAAATAACCCTTCCAGCTTGACAGGCAGACGCCGGGAATGGTGACAGCACACAGAATTCTGACAGGGACACCCCTTGCACTGCCAGCTCCCCCCTGCTCCCGGCACACCTCGGCACACATTGCATAACCAAAATAAGCCCAACCATCCTGCCTGATACGATAATGAATTATGTCACAGCTTTTGCACTGAAGAGAAGCGTAATCCCTAAAGGACAGGGAGTCCAGAAAACACGGAAAGCAAGCAGGCACTTTGCGAGTGAGATTTCAACTGCCCAGATTTTTTTTTTTGGCACCAAAATAATTACAAGAATAAGATTTTACAGTGATACTGCCACAAACCAGTACCATTCTCCTGAACATGGCTGTAATGTTTACCCGGGGGCCTCACTGCAGCATACTTTGCTTCCCTTGCCGTGCAATACTGATCTGCAGCAATCTAAAAAGACCTTTGAACTTGGAGTGCACCCACACTGACAGTGGGCTGCCTGGCTGCAGCTGCGACAGGGTAGGACAGCACATCGACACGTGGTGCCTGAAGGTCTGCCCTGCCAAAAGGTAAGCAATGTGGCGGAAAATAAACAGAGAGACCAGCTGAGAGGCGGTATGAGCTCGCTCTCTCCCCATACTTACCAAGCTGGGGCCCACTGCCACTGGAGTGGCTATCAGGGCAGCCCAGCTGCAGTGAGGGTGCAGGGGGAACGGGAAGCATAGAGCAGTGGCTCACTGGAGCTCCCCAATAAAACCTCTGTGGAGCCTCTGCACAAGGTGGTGTCACTGGAGAGCTTCAACTCCTTCCTGTTCTACTGCAACTTGAGCAGTTTCAGGCTGTTTGGGATATACAGGAAACCAGCTGAAAACACCTTGAATCTCCCAAGTCCAATGTGAGAAGGAAGGGGCTGACTTTGGTTGTGGCAGTTTAAGATTCCTGGACCCTGCAATGAGGGCTGGCAGCTTGCTAACACAGGGAAAAGACCTAGTTGCCAAGGATTCACATTTAAAAGAATGAGAAGGCACATTTGGCCTTACTAGCTTCCCTGTATCTTCATGCTCGCATTAAAGGTCACAGTCATTTGAACCCATTCCTGCTACATACAAAAATAATGTGCCTTTCTCCACAAGGCTGAAAACACGGACCAGATCCACCAAGTAAGAAAACACATCACAGTGTGCCCGCAGCCATAGCAGCTGAGAAACGGCATACCCCTTCCACAGCTTAGCGGCAGTGGGAAGAGCTGCAGGATGCCTAGAGGTACAGAAATGCAATGTTTGTTACTGTAGAGACTGGTCTGCAGACCTAAAACTGCCAGACATAGCCCCTGATGAAGCTGGTGGCTTTAATGAAGGCTCAAGCACCATCCAAACGCTTTGCACAACCCCAGGCAGTGCAGACACCCTCCCATGACACGTGGGTGCTCCTCCAGTCTGGCAGCAGGCACTATGCAAACAGCAGCACAGAAGGTAAACACTTCCCCGCTGGGCTGGGAAGCAAAGCGTGGAGTGGTGGATGGGCCACGGAAGGACACCGAGGAACATGGCTGTGCACAACATAGTTACTTGGCAATTCTTGCCAGTTAATGCATGGCCAAGGAGTGCTGCTCCAGAGCATGCCAGGGATGTAAATCCCACTCCACGGGTTTTTGGCTGTCTACCACCCGCATGCAGCCTGCACACTCCTTCTCCTGTTTCAGGCCTTCACTTGGGTGCATGTGCAAGCATGCAGCGGTTTCTTCTCGCGGAGTGCTGCTACAAGGCTGGTGATGAGAGAACAAAAGCAAGAGATTTTCTGTGTCCATTTTTACAGTCAGCACAACGCTACCTTTCTGCCTGTTAGTATGTTTGTATTCCCCTTCTATCAACAGAAACTTCAGCACGAGAACCTCCCCTGGTAAGAGTATCTTCTGAGCTTAACAGAATTCATTTGTTCTCCTCTCCAGGCACGCTAATGTCTTGATGGTTACTTTATCCCATGGAATTAACATTTTGAGACTTTTCCAAGTTTGCACCAAGCCATCCTCCGGCTGCAACACATGTGGCAGAGCTTTTGTCACCACACAAGCTGAGCAGAGGCATATATTGAAAGCGTTAAGTCCTGCAAGTGCAGCCATATGGTAAATCTGAGCTTGTCACCATGAACTAAGAGAATCACTTCAAGGACTAAATGGAGAGCTCACCTAATTTGTCCATCTGTCCCAGGACATTTATTGGTTTAAAAAGGTGAAATAAGCTATCAGGAGGAATGCTCTGTATTGATACACTGGCTCCAGACTGGTTTGGTTTCATGTTGGTATCACACAGCCATACACAGCATAGTACTACAGAAAAGATTAAAATGTTACTCAGGTTGAAGGGTCAGCCATGGTGACATTAGAAACCACAAAACTGAAAGTGGCTATAAATCTCAATTAGACTGCTTTGTGGAGACAGGTTATTCTATACTCTTTGACCACAGGATCATAAAGTGCTTGTCTACTAGGAAGATTCAGTCCCCAGAATGGAGGATTGGCTTCAAACACACAGGTATTCAATGTACATTTTCTCCTCCTACCCAGTGTCCGCCTCTGTAGTTTACTTACTGCCCAAGTCTTGGCCTGCCATGAAGACATTGTGAGATTTGGTCCTTGTCCCTGTGATGGACAGCCACTGGAGTCCAGGGAAGCGGTGCAGTGGGCTGTGATACACCCGCAAGTGCAGCAGTTGGTTATGTGTTTAACAGAAAGTGCTGAAGTTGTAATACTTGTCAAAAAAAAGCTTCAAGCGGTCATAGATTCAGCACCCAAAAACTCAGAAAATTTTCACTTCAATTTACTTGCTGCAGCTACTGATCTGAAAAGCCAGGAGCAAAACCACCTCATTTCACGGAGGTGCTGTAAAAATAAGTTCCTACAAGTAGTTTTTTCAGGAGCAAGACAAGTTTGCCTCCCCGCCACGGTTAAAATTAATCATTTCCCTCCAGGCAGCATTCTCCTACCTCAATTGCCTCAAACCCTCCAAGGCACTCTGGCAGTCTTGCCCTGAAGCATCTCCGCCATCCCTTTTATCTTCCCCAAGAAATGAAGCAGTGCCCAATAAAAAGGGCTTCGTCCAGGTGTGCTGCTACGGCAGCAGCTGTGCAGTGCTGCAGTTTCTCTTCTGCCGGGCAGCAGTGGGTGCACGGCTCCCATTCCATGCCCTACAGGCTCCAACTTCCCTGGAGCCAACCCATCCTATACATTGAATGAAACTGGTGATGGCAGATGTTTGAGATCATGTGAGGATGTCTGCACTGTGATGGCTTCATGCAACAGAGCCAACACGAATTTTGCCACCGCTCTACTTTCACGTGCTCTTTCAACACAGCTTAAATACAATTTTTTTTTTAAAGTTTTTGCAAAAGCAAACTGAAAAGGAAGGAGACAGTCTATCATCATGGGGCACCACAACCCATGCTTGCAGGTCATCTTGCCTCTAGCCTAAGGCCCCTTGCTCTGCTCCGCTCCCTCATGAAGAGGCCCAACTTGTGGCACATCTGTGATGGGTAGAACTGCTGCCTCCTTCCCATCGCCTGAGCTTAAGAGAGGCTACCCAAAAGCACAGGAGGAGCCTCCTCTTGAGTGTCCCAAAGCATACCTGTGGGTGAGGTGGAAATTTCAGTCAACTGAAGTCTAATTCCTTCAGAATTCAAATCTCAGCAGCAAGCCACCACCATAGCAGCGATCTCGAAATGGAAAGTCGCAAGGTTGTAAACAGGGCAAAATAAACTCTTAGGACCATACTCAGATTCTATTTTGAGTATCTAGCCTGGTATTATTTATCGCTGAGCAGCCAAGAACAGCCGAGCTGTGAGCCAAGCCCAAGCGAGATGGATTAGATGAGGGAGATGTGCTACACCCATGCTGCAAAGTGCTGCAATATGCTGAACCTCTATTAGCATTAAGTCCAAGAGGACCAGCAGAGCCCACTGGGCTGCCTGATAACCTTGGACCACTGAGGGAGCTGCTTAAAACCACATTTTGTCAGGTCCTCCCAGTCATTACCCTGGTCCTGAGCACAAAGTTGGTGGAAATCACAAGTAGAAGCTGGCACGTTCCAGAGCTTTTGGGATTAAGAACACAGGAACAATCATAAAGCATCACACCAACTGCCCAGTAGCTGCAATATCCACTTAGATATCCAATATTGGGAGCTATGTTGATGCTCTAGACAAATCTGCATTAATGTACCTCAAAGCACCACCATACACTTGTCTGAAGGTAAAGATTTAAGACATCCCAGCAAGACAAGTGCTCTGTTGTCACAGACTACTTGAATAAGACTTCCAGATCTCTAAATATCCCATCAGTTCTTTAGCATATTTTCCTAAATATGACTAGAAATGTACCATGTTTACCTCAGTTTTAAAATAGTACATTTTAATCTGCATTTAAAAATTGTCAAAACTAACACACAGCAGAAGACAAATGATCATAGAAGTGTTTTTAAAGTTGCATGTTACCATAAGATGAGAACAGAAAAAGTGCTGTTATAAAAGCGAAGCTTTCTTTCCTACACCAGATCAAATAAAGACACCTTGAGACAAAACACTGCAAGACTATCTGCCAAGTGTTAGATCTTAAGGCGGCAGCTTCTGCTTAATCATTCATGGCTCATGTGTCACCATTAACTCAGATCTCGTTCCTCATTAAGATCCAGCACACTTAGCACTACATTGTCACAGCACAACCACCTGCCTTATCTGTCCCAAATGTTAACTAAGCAAGAGAGCTTCTGAGGGCCCAGAGAGGGGGGTTACAGGCGAAACAAAACCTTGGGAGAGAAGTTTAGACCAATACTAATTTGGTGTTAGCCTTATTATTTCTGGATTACTAATAAACTTGGGCGAGACCAGCCTAGCATCCTTCTTCCAAGCTGCGGTAGAAACTCAGAGATAATAGTGAAATGGGATCATCTCAGTAAGGCTAAATGATCATGATCTTAACTCTGTCAAGTATAATAAAGATGTTTAATCCTTTAAGAAGAGGTCATTGCCTAGACTATGCAGGTTTTTGTTTTAATTTCAACTGATAGTATTTTCCATTTCACCATCATGCAGAAGATCCTGAATTTAAAAAATAAACTTGTGGTATGGTCTTCCCGTTGTTTTTAGGAAACAGACGGAGTAAAGAAATAGCAATAATATTAAATGAAATTTTATACACTTTTGAATGTAAAAAAGGAACATTATCATTATATAAAACTGTCTACAGAGATAGGCCAGGAATCTATTGCCAAATTCTGTGCGTTCAGATATAGGGTGAAATAGAGGCTTGTCTTAAAACAGGAGGCTCTCCTAAAGAGCCCAAATGAACTCCTACCGTACTGCCTTAAAATTAAGTTGCAATTCAACACATGCAACAGAGAAATCACTTTGACTCTTTTACATAGCTCCCATGATTAAAATTATATTTTATATGAATTCTCACACGCTGCCCTCTACCATTAGATAAATTAAGACATTTGGTGTCATGATACAGCAACAAGTCAGAACAAAAAAGCATTAACTTCAGTTCAATTTGACTCTTAATAATAAATTTCAACAGAACTGTAAAGTCGTGTCAGTCTGTTTCTGATGGTCAAGGACACTAGCTTCTGACTTTCATCTCATATAAAACATTGGAAATCATTTTCTTACCGTGCTCCAATGACATCAAAGAGATGCTGCCAGCGATCATTGATTTTGTTGAGTTTATCATCTATTTCTGCTACTCGGCTCTTGTTGCTAGCCTTGATTAGCTGATCGCCCATTTGTTTCAAGTGAAGCTTATTTTCACTGAACAGGTTTATTTCTTCCATGCAATCCTGATAAATATACACAAACATTGCTTAATTCCTGGGCAAAACAAAACAACAAAAACAAACCCAAAACAAAACTATCTGTTTCTTTTCCCACATGTGTGATGTGAAGTCAGGTTTGGCTGGGGATGGCTGAGGTTTCTACATTAGTACGTAGAACTCTTTCACTTAAAACAAAACAAAACAAACCCTCAATGGAAAAGCACTCTCACAATGAAGCCACTATGAAAAAATAAGCAGCTTAAAGACTTGGAAATGCCAGGAGTAAGTACTCCTAAAAATAGCAGTTTATTCTAATTTTGTCTCTGCTGTCCTGATTTAACGTAATTTTTCAATCAAGCTACCTCAAAAGAACCCAAATTCAAGTCTAGGATGGCTTTATTTTGCAGGTATTCTTATCCATAGGAGATCTGGGATTAGATAGCGAGACCTTTAAGCCATGGGGAAGAACCTGCAGCAAAATAATGGTCCTGTTTAAAATCAAGCTAATACGAAAGTATTAGAAAGCACTAACTGCATTGACTACCAAGGAAAAGGGGCAGAATTAGGTTTTATTTTTGGTTGTGGTAACTTCTTGTTTGCCTGGCATAGACCTACCCCATCCTTCAATCTTTTCTTTGCCCTCTGACTAGCTGTTTCATAGCTGACACAGGTGGAGGTGGTGAGAGCAGTGAGATATACCCAGGACACCACTGATCCCCAGCAGGGAAAGCTCTGAGCAGTGCTGTATGTGCATGTGTGCCCAAGAACCCCAACAACCCAGACCCCCACCACTGCAGCTCACATACACGCCACACTCCATGCCTAAATGCAGCCAGGTGGCATTTCTGTTTTGCATTACGCTCCAAGTCTGAACATCAAGAAGATGATAAGAGCTGAGGCTAGAAAAGCTCATCTTCTCACAAAAGCCTGTACGTGCTGGTTTTATATCATGCATCGCTTCCGAGAGGCAAGGAAGAAATGAAGAATGATGCCTCTATAACGAGCTATCAGACTGCAATTGAAGAAAAGTGGCGTTACTACTTACCTTCTGCAATTTGTCTATCATGTCTTCAATGCCAACATCTGCAGTCTGCAACACTTTGCTTTCCATTTGTACCAGCCAGGAGCACAGCTCCTTATTCTTTTCATTGAACACAATCCAGGCATTGAGCCTGTCCTCGATCTCCTGCTTACGCAGAGACACCTATGGATAAGCAGACACATCAACTGCTGGCAACATCTTTCTCAGGAAGAAAACCAGCAATTATGAGCCTTCTAATTTCTAGTCTGCATTTGATCATATTCCATTTTGCAGGAGCAGTTATCAAATATCACTAGCTTTCTTTTCAAAGCCAGCAAGCAGATTGCTGTTACATCTTATTTTGGATAGCAAGTTGACTAGCAAACACCAGATTCTCTCCCTCAGAAGAATTAAACTGAGTCACAGCTTTATAAATAATGAGTTTATATAACAATTTAAATATTACTCAGTGAAAAGCTGAACATGCCAAACAAAGCAGGAATATAAAATATATAATTACTACATAATGTTTAGTACAATCTCATATTAACACAAGAGAAATAACACCTAGGTAATTTCTTATTTTTCTGCAACTATAAGAGAAACTTTGCAACTACTGACTGTAATTATTTTACCTCTATAAAAACCTCCCTCTTTTCTTTCCATTTGCTCACCAGTTCGTGGAGAACTTTAAAAAAAAAAAAATCAGCATCAAGAATCTATCCTTTTTATTGAAAACTATGGATTTTTTTCCTAAATATTACATTTGCCATGACAGATAAACAAATTGTCTAGACAGAGAAGTTAAGGTCTGATGATGCCTGAACCAGCAAGGCTAATATCACTGCTCCAACATGTCAGATAGAAGCAGGGTCACTCATCTACTAGCTAATAGTACTTATTTCTAGCCTAGGAGTCTTACATATATATTTGTATTCATTTATCTACTTTGATGGATTCGTGTACTAAAATGAATGGGACAAAGGAAGAGAAAAATGGTGGAAGTTCTACTAAAACAAAACAAGACAAAAAACCCAACCCGTCACCCTCACCAATAAACTGTGCAAAGAAGACCGAGCATAAGATTTTGCTTGCCTTGGCTGCGAATGGTCGCTCTGAATATCACCCCATGGCAGGAAACATTCCCTCTTAACACTTAACATGCATGTTATGCAGCATATGACTCCTCAAAATGCCATTACTGGTTCTCCTAGACTAATCTCTAACGCTACTTTGTACCTCAGAGTGAAGTTTAAGTGTGTAGTGCAGAAGCAAGACCAACTTCATGTAACACCAGGATCAAAACAGGCAACACCAAGTGATCTCCCACTGTATTGCTTTTGTCCTTTAAATTCTGACTTTTTTTAAGGAGGGGATGGGGAAGTGAAAGTGATTTCCAAACCTTTCATGCTGATCTAAGCAAAGAGATGAGGCCAAAAGCACTGTCTTGGGACACAGGGAAACAATCTCCAAAGTTCTCACTCGGAAGAAGTCTCCTGGAGACCCCAGGGACCTCAGAAAGTCTCCCTAAGAGGGCCTCTGCTCTGGGATGCTCCCTCATAACCCCAGCCTCAGAGGTATGAATGGTAAATCCCTCATCCTTCCTCTACCACTTGCAGCATCTCCCATGTGTGGAGGCAAGTTAACTTGGTCTGTGGAAGAAGAGACTATGCATGTCAGCAAAACTCTTGTTAAATCCTGAAATGATCCCGACTCCATTTTTGCCTGCTAAGCACGGGGCAAGGCAGGATTTTAAGAGCAGGAAGCGTCTTTTAGCTGGCTAAGCAATACAGATTGGCGATAAAACAGGAATGAGCCAAAAAATCCCAGACAAGCTTCTAGGAACATGAGCCCTTCAAGCCAGGCCTTGCTTTGAGCACTTTCTGGTCAGACCAGCTGCCCCAGGATACCAGCTCCAGTTTTGCATTCACAGCATGATGCAGGAGCAATGTGGGCATTCCCAAGGGAGGCTAAAAGAATATCAAGGCCCAGGCATCCAACCCATACGCTAGCGTTCATCAGGACAGGATACTCGCTGATATGAATAGCTAAATCTTTGACCTACATGTACCTTGCAAGGGCTGTCATGTAAACGCTAATCCCTTGAGTGCATCTGCTCACTAAGTGTGTTTGTGTCCCTGCCCAGACCGGCACAGGCATCTGGCTGCCCCGCTCCCATGGCCGTGACAGCTGCAGCCGTGTCTCGCTCTTAAAGGCTTTCACCGCCCTGCATTTATACTGCAGATTTTTCTTCACACAATACATCTTGACTCCTCAAATTTGTTAGCCAAAACAAAGCAGTCGTGCTAGCAGCAGAACCGATAAAGTCTGCTTTCCTACCCTCATGTCCAGCGCTGATCAGTGCAGGCTCATGAGGGCTGTGTAAACATTTCAGTATGTCCCTCCACCGCAGCACTGAGAAGATTCCTCCCACTACAGATTTTTGTGTGCCTAACACAGTCACATTAATGTCACCCCTTTCTTCTCTCCAAGATAGACTGAACTAAACGTTGTTCCCTCAGGAAATTAAAATAGAAATTTTGAATAAAAACTGAACTTAAATTACTGCAGGAAATTACTACTTGGATAGACTGTAGTGGGGTACACACAAAAGACAGCTTAATTTTCAGGGCTGTTCACCACTGTTGAAACAGCAGGTACCAGCAGTTCACCAAAAAAGGAAAAACAACAAAGTTATCTCATTTATAGGCTTAACTACAGATTTCCATTAGGCATTTTGATTTAAAAATAATGGCCTACATTTCTCAGGAGGGGGGAGGGCGTCTCTGGAATTATTTTCAGAGTTCAGAAACAATAAAAGAGAAAACACTGGTTGTAGGTTAACTGTCCAGTTTAAGGCAAAGATACTAAATTCTTCTTTCTTGTTGCAACACAAAAAATGAACCCAAATAACTATTTCATCACACCAAAGTTTGTGAAATAAGCATAGCTGTTCATTACTCTGGCAATATTCCCACCAAGATTGCTTTACCTTTGCCTGAGTAAGGTTTAGACATGAAATACTAACTCGCTTCAATATTTCTTTACAAACTGTAAAAGAAAAGCTATTGACTTGTAAGTAAAGAGAGGCAAGAGTTTGGCTTGCTGGCATGTAGAGCCATCCAGAATAACTTAAGACTGCGAAGTATTTTACTTCTTCCAATCCTGTTAACAGGGCAAAATAAACACACATTCAAACTGCATAATAACCTAATGAATCAAGTTCATGTGACTTTGCTGGTAAATGTTCCTCAGCAATTTTACATGCAGCACTAAATTAAGTGTAATACAGCAACAAGCCACAAAGAATGCAAATGTTTCACAGTATTTTACTGCTACAGAAAAGACAAGTCAGTTCTTAATGTGTTTAAACCCGAGGAGTCAGTATTTAAACACATTTAAGTCTTCTTTATCAACTCTCCCGGCATTTTTTTTTTTTAACATCAGATTGCTAAGACCTCCCCCTTCCTNTCCCGTCCCGTCCCGTCCCCCCCCCTTTGGCAGCCCAGAACAAAGCCACCTATTTCAGTAAACAGCTGCATTTGAGCGCTGTGCAATTCAGGCACTCACTAGTTTGCCAAAAAAAAAAAAAAAAAATCTCAGCAGTCTCTGTCCAGGAAACAAAAGGCAAACTTCAGCCCTGGTCAGCTGCACCAGGAGAAGCCCCATCCCTACCTAAGACTGCAAAAGTGAGGCAACTCCAAGAGAAATCCGCTAACCCGCTAGTCTGCTAACGCGCTCCCCCTCTTCTGCCAGGCCCTATGAATATCCCGCTATAAAACCTCAGAGGAGGTGGAAGACTTACTCGCAAGCAGAGCTCTTCCCACTGCCCGTGCAAATGTTCAACTTGCTCCTTGAGCACCATCATGTCCTCGGTGAGGATGCAGTGAGCCAGCTCCACCTTCACGACCCGCACCTCCTTCATGTTGTGGGCCCAGTCTGCCAGCGACTGCTCCAGCTCCTGCATGGAAACGCACCCAGAACAAGCCTTGGCACTAAGCTCCTCTGGTTTCCAAACCTGGTCGTTAATCCCCTGCCTGGCCTGTGGGGGAGGAGAGGAGGGGAATGTGCAGCGCTTGTGCAGCGCTCTCGGGCTGGACATGACGGGGTCCCCGTGTGTTTGGCTGAGGGCCTGACGCGGAGCCCACTGGAGCCCAGGGCAGAGCTCCTGGCGGTTAACGGCTGCAGAGCAGCGTCCGCTGCATCCAAACGTGCCGAAACGCTGCCTGACCCCCTGCAGCTCCCCATGCTCCAGGGCAGCGTTTGGGGTTTCACATCCAGGAAGGAATGTGCCCACTTCTTTGAGTTTTCTTTTTATTTTGGCCAAGTTGCTTTCCACCTGCATTTGTTCCCATTTCAGGTTATTTATTTAAATGGTAAAAAAATAAAATTGTTTCCCTTCTCTAATGAATGATTTCACAGGCACTTCATCATATTTGTCAGAAATGTGGTGCTTTTACTCTGCTCATTCACAGAAACATGCTCTCTCTTCTGCTTTGTTCCTCTGACTCCCTTTTCCCGTTATAACAAGGTTATGCATTTTCCTTATCCGCGTTAAAATTGTCAGCTAAAAAGCAGAGACCCCACTGCATGCAGCTGGGAAACATGATACTCTACCCACGAGGAACTAGGTCCCATTTTGCAAGGCAGTTTCTGGGAAGTGTCACTGACTCTGCTAACAAAAAAAGCTCTTACAGAGGATCCAATTTGTCTCATTTAAAGGGGAAAAAATTGTGAGTGAGTGTATCAGGAGAAGTGTGCTGATTCCAAGCCCTGTGAGCATTTTCACAGGTCTTTTGATCCAGTCACTTATCTAAATCATAAAAAAAAAAAAAAAAAAAATCTGATCTGCTTCAACACTGGAGGAAAAAACCCGAACAAACCTGAGACTAAAATTTACCTGAGCTCACAACAAATTACTCCCTACAGATGTACGCACATGCATTTATGTACCTTAACAAGAGTCGAATCCCTGCATTAATGGAGCTAACGATGGAATTTCATGGGACTTTGCTAGCCTCGTATAAAGTCCAGGCCTGAGAGGTAAACAGCTTTATTCCATAGGAGAGTGAAATGCAGGGAGAGGAAAGGAGGTCCTTTCTCCCCCATGCCATTTTGGTCCTTTATTTTATTATACTGTGACACCCAAGAACAGCAACTGCACTGGCACTGTCTGACCCTGACGCCTCTGCGGCTGAATTTCTCTTACTGGAATAAGAGGCAGGAGCTGTGTGCTGCCATCTCACAAATAAATTCAGGGCTACAGCAAGACTGCTGCCATGGGAAAGGCAGCCAGCACTCACAAAGAAGATTCCAGACAGCTGATAATGAGTTCAAAGCCTTGGCTCGTTAATAAGCTTATTTGTTCCCACTACATAGGTCAACAATTCACTTCATAAAAGGATGATGAAAGACTGACCAGTCCAGACAAAATGTCTCCTATCCCTTGGAAATGCTTTCCTTGCCATTTAATTTGCATGGTGCACTATGGGCTGCAAGGGCTTTTGCCACTCCCTTACTCTTAATTTTCCTTCTCTTTAATTATTCTCAGATCCCACAGGTGTGCACAGTGCTTTGCAGACTTACAAGGTCTCTTGCCTGAGGAGCTCCCTGTCCAAAATGGATTGGAAAACAAAAAGGCAGATTCAGCCATTAGAATAAGCAGCCAATTGAGCTGAGACCAGGGAGTTTCTTCCCTTTGTTTGAGGAACTGCTTATTTTATAAATTCAGACTGTGCAAAGGGAGCAGAAGCAGGAAAAAAAATCCAAACACTACTACTCTTCTTGTAATCTTCTTGGTCAGCTGGACTTTGCAGATTGGCAGCAATCAGGATTGTATAAAGGAGAGAAAATCAGTGTCACTGAAGAGCAGGTAAGAGGGAAAACTCATTTTACAGGGATCAGGTGTTGTGCAAAGACTACATCTATTTAAATACAACATGGCTGCTCAATACCTTAATGTGTTCCTTGGCTTTGTAGAGTTCTTCATGCTCAACTGGAAGTGGATCTTTTACTTTCTCCTTTAGCTCTCGCAGGCTGCTTTCTAATTCCTTGGTTTGCTTTTCACAGCAGTCCCAACTCTGCTCAAGGAGACCAAAGGAAGTTACAAAAGGTGAAGATATTTTATCATGACATATTGAACCATATGGATATGTTACAAAATAGCCTCTTCAACCCACTGAAGTAAATAATCATGTGCTCTGGTTATTTGAATTTTCTTTTTGATGCATAGTACCACCCAAAACAATTTGGTGCATAGATTTACAGAACTTGAACCCTCTCTTGTATTTAAGGCTTGCCTTATAGAGCATTTCTGCTCATTTTGTTTTGTGCAACCCGAGAGGCTTTAAGCATAGTTTTTGGGCTGGGGATTGTATCGATGACAGTATTCAATTTTAAGACATACCTATGTGCTGTCTAGCCATGAAAGCAAATTCATTGCTCTAAGGAAATAAATATGACCTACCCTTCTGTTTAGAGGTGCAACAACAGGAGGAGCAACAAGTTACGCTAACTCCCTCTAAGCTAAATTTTAGCTCGGGCTTCGCAGCCCAAAGCAGGAGAGAGCTCCAGGCTGTGGGGAGCATGAGAACAATCAGAGTGGGAACATCCATTGTGGCAACAAATGGATGCCAGCTCCATTTTCCTTTGGAGAATCAGGGGACCGCAGTTTTAGCTTCCCACATGCTCTGACGGCACATGACAGGCACTTCCCTCAGAGCCCCTCAGCAGCAAGCAGCAGCTCAGCATTTGCCTTGTTGCTACAGAGCTCAGCCCTGGGGTACAGTGGGGCAGGGAAGCTCTTGAGACCCAGCACCAGAGAAGCAGGTGCCACTCCTCCATGGGGAGGGCATCATCTACCTGTAGGGTACTGCTAAGCTGCATCTTCTTCTTTTCCAGCTGGACCTGGGTGTCCCCCCAACTCTGCTGTAACTGGCTGAGCTCCTCCTGGAGAACGGCGTTGGTCTCGGGATCAGAGACAGTGCGCAACTTTTCCCCAACATCGATGATTAAAGAGTACATGGCTTGCCACCTCTGAAGAACCATTGCCTTACTCTTTAAAAGAAAAAAAAAATTAAGTTTCTAAGCTGTTCTTAGCAAGCTTTAGAAGCGCATTCTTGGCATTTCACTTGGGAAGAAGTGAAGACTCACAAAGGGAGTTACACGGCATTAGTTTGTTCACATTCATGAAAGAGTAATGACTAGATCTTCTCCTATCTGCTTTTTTAATTTCAGAAAAATCAGATCCTTTCTGATCTTTTGATCTATAAAACTCTACAATTGCTTTTCACAGACTGAATCTATAGAGTGGAAGTGCAGCAGTTACAAAAGGATGGAAGAGTTATTCAGAATAAAAAAAACCAGTTTAAGTTCTGTTAGCACCTTTAGCATCAACAACTAAGAAATTTTTCAGAGATAACAGCTCTGTTAATCATGACATACTCCAAGTGAAGTAAGCCATCAATAATAATTTGCCTACAACACAAATTGGTCTATAACACAAGCAGATGTGATCATTGTTTCTTTCTGTAAAACAACAGCAGGAGGGAAGGGCAATTTGGAGTAGGAAGGAGAAGACTTTCTGGCTTTTCTAAGGAAAAGCATGAGCTTTTCCTTGTAAAATCTTGTAAAATCTACTGAATATCATCTTTACACAGCAGGTAAAAATAAAGATGAAATAAATAGGGTAAGCGCCAAATGCAATACTGGTAATGTGTTAATCCATCAACATCAGGTGTGTGGGAACACAATAAATCTTGGACCATGCAAATAGCATTCAATAATGTATTTTTGAAAGGTTTTAGATTTCCTTAAGCAACCATCAGGTTCACTGCTTGTTTTTACTTTCTTAGAAAACAAAGAGGTGCATAAGTAAATGGAAAACCAAGATACCCAAAATTAACAAAGGAAAATATTTTTTCCACGCATGTAAAATGCAGAACTCACTGCCCTGAAGAACTGCTGCCCGGGTCTGTGCATCCTGGAGTGGTGACTCCCAGGACGGACCCCCTTGCAAGTGCTTTATCCTCTGCTCCCGGCACCTCTTGCCCATCCCTGCACACACAGGACCCACATGGCCTGTCTTGCTGCACATGTGCCTGCTTCCTTCAGGCAAACTGCAAGGCCTGCATTCAGCAGCCATGTCAATAAGGTGCATACAGACCTAGAGGGTAGCTGCTGACCAGGGTTCCTGCCTAATCTCCCTGGCACCCTGCATTTCCACATTCATATCAGTAATATTTTTAAAGCATACAAAGCTACTAAACGACAATGTTGACCAGGAAGTTTCCTAGTATAATGAGCCTTTCACAGTGTCACTGTTTTCTCATCTGTGCTCAGCTTTATGAAAAAGTGTCAGCAATTGTTTTTCCCCAAAAAGCATGTGATTTTAAAGCTTTTTACCTTACTGGACAGAAGTTGTTTCAGTCTGAGAAAAAAACACAGATTTTAGATTTATGAGAAATAAATACAGTACCTTGAAATCATGAATTAGATTTCTAAGCTGGTAAAGGCTATAGCAGTCCTGGCTCTTCACAGCTATGAGGAAGCCGTTTGTATCAGCAATAAATCTGCTGAGACTCTGCAGGGAACTCCTGAAGAGCTGCCACTGGCTCACGAGTCCATCGATATCTTTCTTCCTCTGCTGAATCATCCGGATAACATTCTGCCACTGCTCTTTCAGCAACGTGAGCTTGGAAATTAACTCTGTTCTGAAGATGACAAGTGTTGAGTGTTAATATATTTTGACCTCAAGGCTGCATTTTACAATAATTGTGATGGATTTCCATTTGCAATATTGTATTCCAATTACAATACCCAACTATGCAAAAAGCTCTGTGCAGCTCTACGCTCAGCCCTCCTCTCTGTATTCCATCTTCTAAGCAATCCAAAAAACTTGTTACGTGATACAAGAATGGATAATGCAAGTCATTCTTGCTATTGTGGTATAGCAACATATATAGTACAGCAATCACAGAAACATTATGCACTAAACACTTCTCTGAAGAAGAAGATGGTCAATGCCAGTGAGACAAGATCTCTGACTATGCTGCAAAATTGATCTGTGCTTTTACCAGGCTGTAAGGAGGAGTTCAACCATCATTGTATTCTACAGCAGTGGGACCGAACTGCAAAGTGAAAAGGCTCTGTGTTGTTATTGAACCCATTCAAGCAGTTTTTTTGCCTCTCCTAGAATATGGTTAGATGATCCAGCAGATCTAGCTGGAGTGGTTAAGACAACCCCCATTTGTCAATTCTGCTCCTCTGCAGGAGGCCATGGCCCCCAGATTAGCTCTTATACAAACACCTGTGTTTGTGGGGCTAGCTTCTACACAAAAATCCAGCAGCTTTGCTTAGTTTAGCCCTACCTTCCCTGGCATTTTTAAGCCAAGCTATGGATTTCATATGGAAGTGGCTGAGAGGAGCACACACACTGTCCTGCCAACTTTCTGGGAGCAGCAAGCTCTGGGAGAGTGGGGTAACGTCTTCATAGCAGAAATGCCTGAGGCAGTTGAACCTCTGCTCACAAATATTACTTGCTGCTTCTCACTCTACATTGATTAAGAGAAAAGTATAAGATCATTCTGACAAAAAACAGGTTTAGCTACCATGTTTTGGATTGCGTGGCCAATGACTCAGTGCCCTGTCATGTATGCCAGGGGCAACATGGATAGTCTAACACCTCCGCACTTTAAAAAGTAGAGAAATCTAGGAAGAAAGAAAGGATCCTTCATATGCAGCATCCTCACTACCCTCTTTGGGAAAGTAGTTTCTTGAGCACAGTTACAGTTGCAACAACTGCAGGGTAGCAGTAGACAAGGAAGCCTCCTATCCAGGAGCAATTACTTTTGTTAGGCAGAACATCCAGTTACTATCCAAAATGCAGTCTGGCCAGGGCACCTGTGTTTCTTTCTTATTGCACCTCCTCACACTTTTGCAAGATGTGCCAGGGTGTTATTTAAAGAGTGAACCCAGTCAAGAATTTGGGTTTAGGTCCTCATGAGAGCAAAGATTCAATACAAACTCCAAGGAAGAGAGCACATTCACTGAATTACCAAGATCTTAGGGATAAAAACAAATAGATTACCTTCTCTCTGCTTCTCTGGATTCCAAGAAGAGTAGAACTTTTTCTATGATAGAATTAAATGTCTGCTGATCTATTGAAATCTCAGTTTGCAGCATCTGAAAATACCATGAGAACAACAGTTTCAACTATTCACTGAATACCTTTTGCTATGAAAGCTGGTTCTGCTCCTCTAGAGTGACAGCAATTTTTTAGTTTTAAATGCTGAAAGCTCTATTATTTTCAACTGCTAGTGTCAAATGCATCCTAAAAGATTCCACACTTTTTGGATACCGGGGGGAATTTGCACATACATGATAGCAGAACCCACCAGGAGCTGTATGTTACAGGTAATCTGAAGCCTAAAGTTTGCTGGACTCATAAATGAGAAAAGCAGTCTAGACAGAAACCCACAGAAAAATTGTAAAAAAGCTACATATAAGGGTAAATTTACTCTTTATCACAACGAGCAAAAGTTTATTCTATAAATAATTTCATTGCAATGAATGAATTGGAGAGGTCTAAGTAAAAGAGAGAAAATAACTTTCTGTGGACCCTAATGAATATCACTAACATGCAGACTTAACACCCCATGGAATTAGCAGCAGTACTTTGGGTAGTGTGAAGCTGTGGTCCACTGTGGTAGCACAAAGCTCACCCTAACAGTTCATGCTGTTTAGCATTTACTACATGATTTTTTTTTCTGTATTTTGGCTGGTTTTCCATCCTCCCACCACTAGGACAAAGTCTATAGATAGACACTTTGCTCAGAATTGCATCCACATGCTACTGGTACCATGCAATGTACCTTCTCCTCTGAATGGATAGTCATACATGTGTGAAGCACTATCTCTCTATAACAAATAGCAAGTGTTTGGAAAAATGCCAGTGAAACAGATTTCCACCAAAATCTAACAACCGGTCAAAATCGAAATACGGTGTGAAAACATTTCATTTTAAATGCAGTTCTTCCAGAAACTGGTAAGGTTCCTGCCAGATTGCCAGAAAACTGCCTGGCTAGTTGCCAGAGGCCACAGGTTTCAGTGCTGCAGGACAGGCAGACAGGCAAGTAACCTCAGGGTTGGAGACATCTAGGACTTCCATGATGCAGCACTTAAGGATGCACTCCTAAAGGTCTGATCCCTGCAAAAAGGGATCCATCCGTTTTGGAAAAGGATTTTCACATTTCAGAGTTTTCCTCTGAATAAGTACAAGGCCACATTTCAAGAGTGAAATGTTCTGTAAAACTCTGCCCAGATCCAATTTCAAAAGGCATAGTATTTTCTAGCGATTTCCCCCCACCCTCACCATTCAAGAAGATGCTTCCATTTTTAGAGTTAGCTTTACCTCATATACTCTCTGTTGCTCCTGCAGTTCTTCAAACCGTCCTGGAATATTTGTTTTTAAGGCCTCTTTCATTTTTTCTAGAAATTTCATCCAGTTTTCACATTTCTGAAAGAATTTCTTTTCATCATTTTGAGTTTCCTCAAGCACACTGTAAAACAAAAGAAATCATCAGAAACTATTGTGTTGGTGGTTGTTTTTCTGGATATGTTTGCATACGGTCTAACATGGTGGTTAGTAATACCAACATAGTAGGGTTTTGCTTGGCACTTTGCTACATTCTTCACCTATGAACATCCAGATTTTTGCTTCAAGTGACTTGGAATACAAATAGCCACTGAATAATCTGGAGTAAGTTGAAAGGGCAGGAATTCAACTTTCAAAGCCCCTGAGAAAGCTGAGAACAGACTGCAAGACTTCACATGCTTTAATTAGGTTTTGATTTTCCTCACAGAAAAGGAAATGGTTAGTAGTGATTTTTTGTTTGCATTTCGGACCTGCAGCGTTCCAGAGCAGCTGCTGTTTTCTGACTCCACTGCCGAGTCAGGCTCTGCATTTTCTTCAGGGTGAAGTCGCTGAGTGGCACCTTAATGCTTGCTTCATTCAAACTCTCTATGTTTGGAGAAAGTGCAGCAAGCTCCAGTGTGTGATTCTGGAAGTAAACAAATAAATTAATTGCAAAAAATACTGCCCGTTCTTTCATTTCAAAGAAATATAGAAACCTTTTCTGTAGGAAGCATCTGAACATTATGCATCCAAAATGCTAACCCAAAAACTCCCAACATTTCTGTGTTAACTTCAAAGAATATAGGAAACAAAAAAGTCACAATTCCCTTACCAGGGCCCACTTTTCCAGTACTGAACAGATACTCAAGAGCTGGTACTTGCAGATTTACTTTGTACCCCACATTGAGGGCAACAGAGCAGCTCCAGAGCAAAGCTGGGGAAAAAGATCTCCCATCAAGCCCAAATCTATGTGATTTTCCTCCCCTCCATGCAGGCATTTGGCCTGCAATGCAGATCTAGAGTTTTTATGAACTTAAATCATTGCTTTTTGTGTTTTGGATGAGATTATAGTTACTCTGATGGAAGTGCTATAACTACGATACTTAGGACACAAAGAGTTTCTTGAAGTAGGCAAGAGCTGGTATCCTACGGACACTTAAATCCTGAGTATGTATCTTTATGTACTTGGGAATCCAAACATACCATGAGCAATTCTGAGTTGTCTGTTTCTCCTTCTAGACAGAGGCTATCGAAGGCATCTATGCAATTCTTGACATGACCCTCCAGCGTTTCGAGGCAGTTTTTGAAATCCTCCAGTTGTAAAAGATTGAACTAGGGTGAATATTGCATGTTTACGTTAATTATGATTTAATATACATATTCAGTATACAAAAAGGAGCAATAAGCAGTATCATTAAGAAAACAAACAGATGTTAAATCCAAATTCCAATGTATTTCTAACTCACTAACTGAACTTTTTCAGTTTTTGCACTGGGTAAGGGGAAAATTTAAGCCAAAGCACAGAGCCAGAAACTGAATCTCTAAATCCTGAGAGACTCACATATATATGGAAGGAATAAGGGCATCTGTAATACCTTTGTGTAGCTTTGGGTTGTTTGATTTATTGTGAAATTAGAAAGCCAAAACTTAATCAGAGGGAAGAAACTTGTGAAAATGAGCTTGCTTTGAGCTACACACAGGGCCTGCTCCCACAGCCAAGGCTGTGCAGATTACATGAGCTCTATGGAGAGAAATAACTAGAGCTCAATTCAACTTTTTTATTCACTAGGTTGGTTTCTTTGGGTCAGGGAGAAGAGCACTGGGGAAGCTTTTTCTTTCTTGCAAGAATTAAGCTCCACATCTCTAGGAACACTGAAACAGCAACATTTTTGTAAGGAATGAATGGCAAAAACTGGTGTGGGGAGAGAGACAGTTCTGTGGTAATCTCCAGAGTTACATCAGAGAAAATTACTACCCAGAAATTAAATTTTTCATGGAGCGAGAAGTTCACATATGAGAAATCTGTTATCTTCACAAAGAAATCTGGCTTCCAGCCATTGAACTGTGCTGGTAGATGGAGTCATAAATAGAGCTGGCTGAAAATGTCTTGATGAATTTGGATTTACTTCAGAACAATTCATTGAAACCAGACTTTTTCACAGGAGCAGACTAGTTTTACATCAGTAAATGTACAGCAGTACATTTGCTTGGAAGTTTTCTCAGGAATACCTGCGCAGAGGGGAATTCAATCCCACAGCACTCTGTGGGCAGAGCATCATATGGGGAAACCTGGATCCAGGTCCCTCCCCACTCTGCCTGAACAGGGATGTGAATCTGGTCTTCAAAATTACATTAAATGACCACAGTTTTCTGTTTGGTTTTAGGTACATTGCATGCACTCTTATCAAAGCAAACTGAAGCCCTTAGGTTTTTTCCAACGCAGAGCTGAGAAAGTTTACAACTTACTTCGAAGTTCATAGAATAAAAATACGTTTCCTAACCTTTAATCATCTGAGGGTCCCATACTGCTTGACTGTAATAGGTCCACTTACAAAGGCTTGTTAGAGCAAGACAAGCAGGCTTCATCTGTCCCTCTGGCTTCATGTATTATTTCTTTACATAGTTGCTCATACTGTCAGGTTTTATTTTATTGACATTTCATTTCATTTCATTTCAAGAACTACAGGGCTCTAGTGAAGAAGTTACCTCACACTGACCACTAATTTAATATTCAAAAAAATACCTCAAATTCATCTAACTTCATCTGCAACATCTTTTCCAAATAGGATGCTCTCTGTAGCGGCTGCAGCTTCTCCAACAGAATGGCTTGAGCAGCTGTCCCAGCCTGCTGTTTTATCCTATCAGCCACCAAAGAACTCTGGGTACGGCATCCTGTTATGTTTTGAAGGCCATGCTGTAAATTCTGATGAGAGAAGGGGAAAGAAAAAAAAAGTCAGCAAATGAATCAGATCGTCATTCATGTGCCACTTTCATTTAGTATCTTTTGTTGCTGTAACTAAGCTCTTTTTGTTGATCTCCTCTGGGAGCCAAATTCAGCTATGGTGAAAGCTTCAGTCTTTTACTCAGAGGATAATGGGAATTGCATCCATTGACTCTAGTGCTGGGAAAGACACAGTTCAAAGTTCAATGGAACACCAGTGACTTCAGGCAGTGGGATACTACTGCTACAGAGGAGATAAGGGAGAGAAATGAGAATACCACTCTCTACAGAATGGATTTACACTAGCAGATAGAGAAACTGGCCCATGCTGCAGATGAGAAATGCTATTATGTTACAAACATACCAGTACTTTGGATCCCTTAGTGACTGAGGGCTATGGCTTTGGTTTTATTTGTTCCCCTTTAAAACAGAAATGATGCTATAAAATTAAACTCTAAAGGCAATACATGAACAAAGGGAATCATTTTATACTTGTTCGATGTACTTGATTATTTTTTTTGACCTGGACAACTGTTACTTACTTTTAGCCATGAAACCCCCTGGAATTTGCCACTGTATATTGTCTTTTATGTGAGTAATGAACAAAGACTTCTGATTGATAGCAAAGAGCAGACATGTTTCCCTAAAAAGCAAAATGGCTCTTAGCTCCTGACCCCTATCTTTGGAATGGATCATATTGTAAACTGCCACCAGCCATTTAGTAAATAACCCATTTGATTTCTTACTCTCTATATAGGACTTTATTTTTATTTATTGTGGCGACAGAGTTCCATAAAACCATAATCTTTCCTAATATATAGTAGAGGAAAAGATTAGAGAGATTAAAATACAGTTTTGTAATGCACATGTATTTTCAAATACACGTAACTCATATGCCATACCACTGATCCCCATTCTTCTAACTCACCACTTTCAAAAAACCACAATAAATTCTGTGTGTCCTACCGACACATACCAGGACAGGATCTACAGTGCTAATGGCACTCTAGTGGTCATGCCTTGCTTAGTAGGTGCAAAACTCTTTCAAAAAATTTCCAGAAAACGTGATGCCTTTTTGCTGACGTATTGATGAATTTATGTCCCAGCCATTTATAGATCAGAAGAAAGTGAAAATGTTTTGGTCTACGCTTTGCTGCTGTCAGTTGTTTCTGACACAGGAAGAAATAGATGAGTTCTCCTTTCCATAATGTAAAGTTCCTTAATTGGCCACATGCAAAATGGAGTACTTTGGACTTCTTCCAATATGTGGCTAGAGGTTCATAAAGCATGATGAATCATTGCTCTGTCCTGAAATAAGGATTATTATATTTCTTTATTGCTGTTTGAAGAAACCAAAAATGTCAGAACCTCCCGACAGCTTTGCTGCCTGAGGGAGTCAAATGTACCCTGTGGTCTCAGCGTGAGATCTCATTTGCCTAAAGTCAGAAGCGTTTAGAATAATCTAATGAGCTCAGAAATCTGTGAACTTATCAGACCAGGCCAAAAAAAAGTATCAAAACCAAATAAAACCCAATTTGAAGACTGTAGAAGACCTCAAGATGGTCCTGTGTGCTGGAAAACTGGTCTTTTTTCCCCAGCTATTGTTCTAGTAGATATTATCTCTCCTCCCAAGCAGTGCCCCATAAAGTAAATAATTTTTTGGTTTTATGACTCTTTCCAACACAGGCCTGATTCTTTGTATAGAGCAGAAAGGGGCAGAGATGGAATACGATTGCTCCCTTCTGCTCTCTTCTCATCCTATGCTAACTCTAGTTTGGTTTGGTCTCAGGATCTGGTCAAAGTATTTAAAGGAAATACAAAGGTGCCTGTTAACAGGAAAAAACCACAGATTTTATGTTTTCCACTGACTGGATTTTTGGAGAGGAGGAGGCAAGATTGTTTTGATTTGTTTCTCAAAAAGAAATCCTGGTTTGTACCAGGCAGCAGAAACATATTAATGTACCTTTATATCCCGTATCCTCTGCTTCAGGGTTTCTATCATGTTATCCTCAGGCATGTGAGCATCCAAGAGCTGAGTGCACTGCTCTTTGAGCTGTTGTAACTTGGCTGCTGCCTCAGTGCATGAAGTATCGAAGGGCTCCCAAAGCTGCAGGGTTGCTTGCGCTGCCTGCAGTTGATCTGTGATGTCTTCATTTACTGAGTTCCACCTGCCAACATATCAAAGGATAGGAGCATTTTCCTAGTAGATTCTCCTCCAGAATGTGATTTGGTGTAGGATTCCTGTGGGAGTTTCTTTGCGTTCATACCCACGTTACTGAAAGCCCACTGACACAGCGCCATTTTGTGCTCTGTGATCCATCACAAAAGAGGTAGCATCAGCTACTCCTCACACAGGTACCCTTAGACAGGTGAGTCGTATTAATATAGATTTAAAAAATCTGACAGACATTCAAGTCCTGCTTCAGCATCTTTTTTTTTTTAAATACTAATAACTAGGGCTGTTTTTCGCAAGCTTACCTAGTACGTGCCTCCGTACACTTCTGTTCAATAATCTCTGCAAAGGAGGGGGAGCAGTTCTTCTTCAGGTTACTGGCAGCAGCCTGGAGCTTGGCCCAGCTTTCTTCACTGTTCTCAGATTCATCTTGAAGAGACTGCAAAATGGATTATTGCAATTAGTTGTGTAGATGAACGACCTAAGTATAGCTTCCCCTATAGATTGGTAGGGATAGGGTAGCAATAATGCCACACGTTTGCAGCACAGATTAAAATGTCTGTGAAAAATGTAACACCTGATCCTAAAAATTAGGAAACCAAAAGAGAGGTGAAATGGTCCAAGTTAAAAAAAATCATTCAGGAGGCCTATTTTAAACTGAGGTAATTTATTTGCTCTTAAAGAAATAGCTCATTTAACAAACCCACAGCCTCAAACTGATTAAATTAATTCACTAGAAACCAAAAATGTTTTTATTTTAAGCCACTGTTTCAGGGAAATTTCTGCTGGCATTAAAGTTGGCTTGACAACTCCTGTCCCCAGCTGTGTGTTCCCCCTCCTGATAGAGGCAATTGCAGACCCCTGCCATGGATTGTATCTGTGAACTGATCCAGAGAGATAATATAAAGATAATATAAAGAGACTGATGGAAGGAAGGAGGTAAGAAGGTGCACAGTTCCTTCCATTTATTATGTGTCCCCAGGTGAGGGTGGAAAGCGCTTATGCAGGCTTTACTGCCGAGAGACATATACCCAGGATTCACAGCCTCAGTCTGTCCTGCACCACTTCTGATGTAACTTGAAAATAAACCAAAACAGGCTTTATTTACACTGAAACACAGCCTTTCAACACTCATTTAAAGCCAGGTAAGGGGATTTTAGCCATATCTGTAAAAGGTTCAGACGTGGGGCCAGCCTGACTGCCTACTCTAGATGCCCCACTTAGACTCTGTAATAGCCAAGCAGAGCAGCAGGATGATCCAGAGCACTTAGGCCCCGCATTTATGCCCAGGCTAATTCAGAGGCTGCACAGGAAACTCCAGCTCTCTGGAGGGCGACTGAACAGTTGACTTTGTGCTGGAGGAATTGGAAACACCAGGCTCGGGGGTCCCCCTGCTCTGACCCAGGGCTGCTGCACCCATCCAACCCAAGCCACAGCTTTTGGGAAGGAGAATCCTGGGTCCTGGACCTTGACTACAGTGCTATTTATACATAGAAAGATGCTTTAATGCAAACAGCGCTTTAATGCAAAATGTGTCAGTGGTCACTGGCACAGCAGCTGGGGCATAGTACCCCAAGTGGAGCGTTCAAATCACAGATCTAGAGGCATGGTCCCTTTGCCAATTTTCTCCCAGGTCCCCTTCATTTCTGCACTGAGTCCCAGCATCAATGCACAGGCATCTCCTTCCAGGTTATGCTACAGCCTTATGGCAGGGCATTTCCCTGGGAAGCGCAAGTGAAGGGACAAATTTCCTTTCAACCAATAAGCTGAGAACCAACATCTTTCGCGTGAACAGTGAGTAACCTTTAGGCAAAGGTTACTCATTACATACAGCAATGGCATTAGGTCTTCCTTTGCCAGCTGTATTTTCAGCCAAAGTTCCTGCTGTCCATGTGGATTCAACATGGACTGAGTAGACATTAGCATGAAGGATGGTGGTGGAGTGCACATGGTCCATCTGGACTCTGTAGTGCAAGGGAGTTTGAGGACCTGGTGCTTCATATGGGGATGCCTTCCAGCATGAGCAGAAGACTAAAACATCAACGGATCTTTGCAATCCAAAATGGAGGCTCTGCTAGCCCACAGTAAGGCAGACATGGTAGCAGCTGACCTGTTCTTCTCTCTTGAACCTTGGTACCTAAATTGCATCGAAGTTGAACTTATGTGCTAAATAAAGTAAGAAGTCTAAAAATAGTCCTCAGTGCCTCTGGAGGTAAAAAAAAAAAAATTCCACTGACTTCAATGGCACTATAATAAAGAGGAAGTTGCTCAGATAAATTTTTCTGTCTTTTTTCAGTGGAGTTTGTTTGTTAATTTGTTTAAAGGCACAGAAGGAAGTACAGAAATAAGACAACTTCAGTAGATTTACCTGGAGAGTTTTGACCTGGTTTTTCAAAGCTTCCAGTGACACCACAGAAGGTTTGCACTGGTCTATGCAGTACAAATATCTTGTCGTCATCAAGCTGACTTCTGCATAAACTTCATCATATACTCTCCACTGCTCCAGTATTGACTGCATTGAGGTCTTTAACTGTGCAACCTGCAAATAAACCACTTTTGTTACTATTTCTTTGGTAGTCCTGACATATAAATCACCTTTAAATTGACTTAAAAATCTAAGCTCAATGCTCACTCCATGACAATCCACAAGAATTTCACAAGTTGGAGTATTTTGCTACTTGGTAAGGAATTGTGCAGGCTTCAAACCAAGCAGTAAGCAGTATTTAGAATGAAGTATAAGAATTTGCTGGAAATAGAAATTTAACCAGAGTTCAAGGTAGCACTATTCTGTCAGCCACAACTCCAGAATACCCCAAAAAGTAAAAAGTACTGAAATAATGAACTGCTTATTCCTTCCTGCCAAAATCAACCTGAAGTGGGAAGAAGTTGAGAGCCTTAATCTTCTTAGGAAGCTGATAGTTTGATCCAGAGATCAAGTTTCCTTTTAATGAAAATTTGAACAGAAATTGTTTTGTATGGAAGAAGATGCTACTACAATACTCTGGAGAGCTATCATCCCTCTTGTGCCATTGTGCTCTAATAATGCAGGCCCACCTGAATCGCAGTCTAGGAACTTCAGAATTCTCATACAAAATTTAATGATGGATATCCTCTTTGTTTTCTATGTCTCTTTCATTATTACAGTCATTTAATCTATATGGGGGCAAGCATGGTTTCCATTTGCTACATACTCTTAGACACTGCAAACACAAAACCAGTCCTTCTTCAGTGTGATTTCTCATTTTTATCCTTCTGTATCAGGTAAGTACATAAGGCATGTCCTGGGTTACACAAAACATTCATCGAGTTCAATATCTATTTTCAGTCATGCCAGTACCAGATGCTTTGAGAAGAGCATGAAAACCAGGCAAGCAAACAAGCATGTCTCCATGGGACCTGGCAAAGCCACATGCCAGATTTCAGTTCTGACTATGCATCCACACAATGGAAGATGAAGACTTTTCTACACCATAGTACATTCTAAATAGACTGCATGGATCATCGTATCCTGGTATCCTAGTGCCAGGCACGCAGGAGTAGATGGATTAAACATCCCTATTCTCATTTGAATCATGGTGTAAGTGGGAGGAATCTCTAATTGCTTTTTCTAGCCTGCAGCTAATTACTGCCCACACAAGGAAGATGGAAAGACATTATGCTCGTGAAATGTCTCTGGGCCACAGACTCACAGTCTTGACATCAACCTACGGACGTGATACGTGATACCGTGATACGGTCTAAGGAGATGTGATACAATCAAGGTATCACATCTCCTTAGACCTATATTTGAAATCACAGCCTGGCTCTGCTGAGAACAGTCACCCATGGGAAGAAAGCTGCACTCACTGTTTCATTGCACACGCAGACAACTAGGCTGTAAGAACATACTGCAGTTTGTAAGTTCAATACTTAAGTCATAAAAATACTAAAATTAACATGACCCATGGTGACTGTAAGAAGAAAAAAGCAGTAGGCTGTCAATCCTGCCAATTTCCATCCCAGCTCTACAGTGGAAGGAAAAACTTTCATCATGTAAACACACACAAAAATGTCTCTGCTTTCATGGTAAGAAACAGCCACATCATTTCTGTTGAAACCTAAAACAAGCAGCAGCAGACCTATCCTAGACCAACACCTCATGTGGAAGAGTTCAAGCAAAAGGGTTCAAGTTTCACAAAGTTTTGAGGAAAAAAAGCAAGGTGTTTATAATATAAAGTGTAAGGGAATCTGTTAAGATAAACGCAATCACTGCATCACATATAATCCTCTACAGTATATGGTTATTTATTATCACAAATTTAAATCCATAAATGTATTCATTATTATATCTTCCACACTTATCAATTACATCTAGATAAAAAAGATCAGTTCCAAGTATAAAGATAATATAACTATAAATGCAAACTGCTGGGGAGTCAATTTGCATGGGAAACCAATCTGCCAGACTCTCCTTGAAGCAACTGGAAACTACATAGGATTTGAAGATAGTGAAAGCCATCCAGGTGTGTGGATGAAAGAGTAATAGAGTTTAAGGTTTCCATTTTCAACTCGACAGAAAAATAGTGGTGCTATTTCTTTATTTTCTTAAACTGCAGATGGGGGTCTGTCCCTCCTCCCCCTGTATTCAAACTACTTCGAGATCAGACGTTTTTTTTCTCTCTCAACCTTGGAAATACATTAATTTACGTTATGGTAAAGACTTAAAAGGAAGTTCTTAGGAAGGTTGAGATCAAGAATAAAGAATACCTTGCATCTTTTTTGTACCAGCTCCTGCCACCCCATGAAGAAGAATAACAACACTGGTGGTAAGAATATGTACTGGAGGAAATCTGAATGCAAACAAAGCTTTTACCTGGCTTACAATGCTGTCCACCATTTCACATAGCTCAGCTATCCTGAGAGACAGAGCTTCTGGGGTTTGTTCTGCACTACCATTCAAAGCCAAACTCTGTTTGAGCTCATCAAGAGTTTTGGATTTACTTGTGAGTTGATTTTCTAGCTCCTAAATGAAGAAAAAAAAACAAAAAAAAGGAAGACAAATAAGATCTTTTAATGAGACCGTAGAAAAAACCTTCTATGTGAGGAGCTTAGATAAACATTCCTTCTTTAAAACCAATTCTGTGTAATTCTTCAGCCATGCAACACCACCACCATTTCAACCCTGATACAGAACAACTGCTTTGCAGGAATTCAAAATGACAGTGGCTGCTTTAGACAGTCTCCTGCAGGTAGAGCTAGAATCAGTCCATTTAGTGTCAGCATGAGCACTGGACATCATGCTTGGAAAGGAAATCATCAGGAGCTAATTCCTCAGCCACCATGCAGGCCTCTTTGTACCTCTCCAGATGCAAAAAGTTTTTCTGTTAATGCAGCTGAACTTTTCCTTGGACAGGTTAGCATTTGGGTCCTCCTCCGCTCCAGCAAACAAAGGTAAGATAGGAACTGACTTTGCAATATGAGGGTCCCTGACATCCTAACAACTTCTAGAAAGTTATTTTCAGCTTGTCCTCTTAGTCAGAGGTTTTCTCCCATGGGAGAAACACCACTGAAATCAATGGAGAAGCCTGGGAGAATAACTTCTCCCCTAACACAATCAGCAAGGTTATAAGCTAGTCTTGACATGCTGGGGAAAGCTCAGCAATAAATTCTTCATAACATGAGTAAATATCCATACGCACAATGGGCCGTAACATTTTCCTACGCTTAAAGCCATGACCTCGCCCCCGCAACTTACTGTCCCCAAAACATTTTCAAATTTGGACCTAATTTTTATTGAGCAAAATAATAATGAAACATTTTAGCAACCTGCATCCTAGCAGTGTACCTTGCTGTGAGCAGGTTAGTGTTTTAGTCACAGATCCCCTGTGTCTTTCTTCCATTCTGGCCCCTCGATATGTTTCAGAGTGCTTCAGAGAGACAAGTAACTTGGTGTGTAACAGAGCACCCTAGGCAATAAAAGCAGCCTACTACAAGAGAGAGACACGTAACCATGGCAATGAAAGAACAAATATTCCATGTTAAAAAATAGAGAGGGAACACTGTACTGAATGAAAATAGCAAACTCAGAGTAATAGGAGCCAATTATTAGCTAGCTGCACCTGTACTAATTTTGAGGTAGCTTATGCCTAGAAAAACACAACAAAACCAAAGTACGCCCAGAGGCTGGTGCAGAGACTACGTTCCAGGGCAGGAGTATAAAGAGTTGCTATTTTTCCAAATGGGACTGTGTAGTTTCCACGACACTGCCACCACAGAGCTCTTCAAACTAGTGGAATCAATAGCTTTTGCCATGGCTGTGCTAAACTGAGAACTACTACTTTTGGAGGCATCTCAGAAGAAGGTCTACAATATTGCTGCACAACACTCCCAATACCACAGAACAACAGCAGATGCATCTTCAATTGGAGGAAAAAACCATAAAATAGCAATCCACATTAAAAGTCGATCTGGCTCTTTGCCACCTGAACCTAACATGCTTTAATTAAAATTACATTGTAGTATTCTTCTAGGAAATGGCAACTTCCTTTACATTTTCTTCTGTTAAAATCTGTGCAGTTCTTTAGTCTGGATTCAGCAAAGTGCTAAATATGTTTTGTACAATATCACACATGTAATGCTTTACCTTGCAATCATCTAATGTGTTCTGTGCAGAGATCAGACTTGCCGGGGTTTGTAAAGATCTCAGTCGATCCCTCTGAGCTTCCAGCCAGTTGCGTAGAGTCTGTGCTTTGTTCTCATTTTCAGTAATATCCTCCAAAATTTGTTGCAGGTCTTGGATCTGAAAGTTACAGAACTATTTTAAATTACTTAAACCTAGAGGTGGGCAGAAACAGGGCTCCCCCTTCCATGACAAAATCTGAGATTACAATATTTACATTGAAAATACTATTTAGAGAAAATATTTTGAAAAGAAGAGCTAAAAAGTTTTACTGGTTCTTTAGGATCTGACCTTTTCCCTGGGAAGGAAGCAAGGCAGTGTGGGTTCTGGAGCTGGCAACCTACAGACCTGACAAGTTGGGGGACCCTGGGCTACATGGGCACATTCATATGGAGTCTGAAAACCTCACTCTCCCTAAAACCCATCAACAAAGTTACTAATAAGCAAGGGAACTCAAGTCTCCTATCTTCAATTTTGGCCCTGAGGATCCATTAAATCTTAGAATGCAGTTTCTTGAAAATGGTTAGAGAAGATAGCTTTTTCCCCCCACAAAATTGAAATTTCATCGTGGTAATTTTCAATTGTGCAGGAACTGAATTTTCCACTTGAAAATGTTTCTGGAAGACTTTCTGAGTCAGAAAAATTTGGGAATTTTCTGTTTGATCAGCGGTCTTTGCATCTGGATTCAGGGAGGGCAGCTTCTCCCAAAGCCCTGTAAGTTTGAGAGAGAAACAGAGATGAATGTGCTGGAAGAGGGATTCATTCCAGCACCCTCATGTTTGCATTTTGGGACGCTAACCTTCCCCTGGTCTTTTCCATATCGCATGAGTCACACTAGCTTTTCTGGGCACTGGGGCACACAAGCACCAGCATCTAATTCTGGATGCATGGATTATTTCTAGCCTCACTAGAGTAAAGTAATTCTGAGGCACTGCCTGAAACAGATTATCTACAGAGAAACACAGAAGACGTGCTGGTATCGTTAGTCTACGTGTAGAATTTGCCTGTCAGCTGGTGATCTTCAAAGCACTCCATTGGGAAAGCATATTTCATTACTGCAGAAGGAGGACGCAAACACAGAGTAACCCATTTCCAGTGACCCAGGAGGGCTGGAGCACGGCTGGGAACAGATCCCTGCTGTGCCTTTTCCAGCAGGGTCATATGTCCCCACCTGAATATGGCTGTCAACACTGCTTATTTAATGATTACTTTTTTGGCAAATCCAACTGCTACAACAGGAAAATGGGTGGTAGCTTAATATATCCCTATTTCTCATTCCCATCGTATGGCATGTGGAGGGGTTGTTTGCTTTTTTGGTGCTGTGTTTGCTGAGCAGGGCCTGGCTGTTTGTACCAAGCAGTGTAGCACCTCTCCTTTTCACAAACCATCCAGTATTTTCTCCCTTTAAGTTTTAAATGCCCCAACTTTCACAGCACCCCAAAGCTTTAACAGATTTCACTAACAGGTTCCCCTGCAGACACTACCCTGAATTCTTCCTTTTTCACAGTTTTCTCAGTATAGGTCTTCTTTGTTGACATGTCACTGACTGTATTTTCGTCCTACAAGGAATCTTATTTTTTCCACCTATTACACTCAACTAGGGTAAATCCCAGGCTGTCATGAAGAGCAGATTTTGTCTATTTTCCCTCCCTGCAAGTTACAGGAGAGTTTACCCTCCCAGAGCTTGCTGAGGTTTGGATGCCTGCCCACCACCTGATAGCTGATGTGCTATGAGACCACTCCACAGGCTGCCCATGAGACAGCAGGATGGACAGACAGCAGAGAGCACAGGGAGTCTCACTGTATTCAACAGTGTTTTCAGACTCAGGGAGAAAGGCTGCTTGCAAAATACAGAGCACTGTCACAGGCAAGATCAGAGTTGTGAGAGAAAGCAATGAGAACTCAATCAAACCTTTCTGTTCAGAGATGCCTGCAGCCTGTGCCACCGCAGGTTCATCTCTCCAAGACACTCGGCAAATTCTGTCCTTTCATACCGCTTGCTTTCCACATCACACGTGCTCATTTGCAAGAGTGACTGGTTAACAAAATCAACCATCCACTGTTTAAAGTTCATTTCCATCATATATTCCTGGAGGAGAAAAAAACCAAAGAACAAAAACATAAAAAAATTAGTTTGGCAGTTTTAATCTGATCAGTTCCAATGATGCTTCAAGGCACAGTTATGGGACACTCATGGCTTATTCTAAAGAATGGCCTAAAATATTTTTCTGAAAGAGACCTGGCTGTAGGAATAATTGTCAGTTTTTACCATTCTATATTTTTGTAGTGTCCTCGTTTCAGCTGGGACAGAGTTAATTTTCTTCCTAGTAGCTGGCATAGTGCTATGTTTTGGATTTACTATGATAATAATGTTGATAACACACTGATGTTGTAGTTGTTGCTAGGTAGTGCTTACCCTAGTCAAGGACTTTTCAGCTTCCCCTGCTCTGCCAGGTGCACAAGAAGCTGGGAGGGGGCACAGCCAGGACAGCTGACCCAAATTGGCCAAAGAGCTATTCCATACCATACGACGTCATGCTCAGTATATAAACTGAGAGTTTGGCCAGGGGGCAGCGATCGCTGCTCGGGGACTGGCTGGGCATCCATCAGCGGGTGGTGAGCAATTGCATTGTGCATCACTTGTTTTGTATATTCTTTTATCATTATTGTTTTATTTTCCTCTGCTGTCCTATTAAACTGCCTTTATCTCAACCCACAGGTTTTACTTTTTTCCCCAATTCTCTCCCCCATCCCACCGGGGCAGCGGGGAGGGTGAGCGAGCAACTGTGTGGTGCTTAGTTGCCAACTGGGGTTAAACCACGGCATGTAGCTATTTCCATCCACTGACACTTTTGCAGAAAATCACTATCATTATGTGGGTAGCTCAAGGTAAGAACAGGCTAGTGCTGGAGCAGGGAATAAAACCTAGGGGTACCAGACCCAGTACTTTATCCATTGGACAATACCATCACACTGCCATGGGCCCAAATTAGGCTAAGACTGAGGCCTTCCCACACTCCTGTGACTCACAGACAAGTGCAGACAAGAGCTTGTGCTCCTTTATCAAAATAGCTGGTATCAGAATAGAATATCGGAACAGAATATCAGAGTATCTGGGAGGAAAGTGTCCTCCAGCACCAGTGTCCTTGCCCACAGAGATGGAGTGAGAAACTAAGCACAAAGTGAGAACAACATAAGGGAATGCCTTTTTATTTCAGAAGGTCTTAGGAGAAGAGAGGAGGAAAGGGCTCCTCATTGTATATAGTAGTACCCAGAAAAAAGGCACCAGGGAATACCAAAGTAGAGGTACTGAAGCCATAGCTGCTTCCCTGTAGGAATTTGTGACCCTCATCCCAGCTTGCTTCTCAGCATGCACATCCCCACATTGCTGACAAGTGCAGAAGGCACACCTACAAACTGACCTCTAAATATCCAAAGGGTTAAAAACAGCATCTCACCTACATGTTCCAACTTCCAAATCCAACTGATAACTGATGACCAAAATGTTATGTATCTGCTATACTAAGGCACTTTGAAAGAAATGCTTATGTTGGCATTTGCCTTATGTGCAGTGCCAAAGTGTCTGAGAACTGCAGACTGAGAACTGTCATCCTGCCTGAGCCCAGAGCACTGCTCGGTAGCTCTGCAAGGGCAGAGCAAAATACGGCTCTGTAGGGGTTCGTGCCCTGAGGTTGGGCTCCCTGGCATCTATGGAGGTACAAGCATGGCTTGAATCCTTCCTGTAGCTGGGGCAATCAGCCTCTGCCATTGGTGCTTTAGCATCTGAACAGAGCCAAGAGTCTGCTGCAGCCTCTCTCTCTGCAGGGACATTCATCTTGTCCCTCTTTCCTAGCAGGTTATCTTTTCTGATGAAACATAATCTTTAAAAACCCTGTTCCCTAGTTAAATGAATCCTGGCTATGGAGCTCCAAAATTACAAGGTATTCCTTGTTGAAAAGGCAGACTAAAACACAGCACAAACACAGAGTCTATCTTCCTAAGGAAGCAAAGCTTTCCTGCTCAAGACATTTTATAATCTAAATATAAGAGAGAGAGAACAAGTGAGACAGATGGGACAGCATGAGGAAAAGGAGATTATAGCACAGCAGGCAGTAGCTGTATTGCAGGGCAGGCAGTGTTTTGTGCGGCATGGAAGCAAAAAGTTTTTATAAAGGAAGATGTTAAGGCACCTTTGAGACTGTTTGAGGAACCCTCCCGAGAGCAAAGGGAAGGATATGACAGTGCCTGTAGGCTGTTTCCATCCTTGTTACAGCCAAACACCTTGCAGAAGGCCTGGACTTACAGCTTCCCATTTACCTTGTACTTCTGAAGGAGGCTTCTGACTTGGGCAGCACTACATTGTGAAGTTATTGGCTCCTCATGTCCCTGCTGTTGTTCCACATGGTCCAGCCAGGTCACTAGTTCAGCAATAGCTTCCCGCGATGGAAGTTTTTCCATCTGAAGCTGGGGGTAAAGCATATAATGAATCCTCTACACTCTGCTTGTTAGAAATATCAAGGAAGATGACACCTGTATTTTTAGAAAGGCTCAGGCACTATAATTGCAATTACCGGGGTACAAACTTGAAAGTGAGCCTTGTGCTCCAGAGGGGCATATGACTTAAATTAAGAAAAGTTCGACAATTCAGAAATGTGAAATAAAATTCTTTCTAATTGTAACAGACTTCCATATAAAACTGTAAAGATGATAGATATGTGCAAAACAGCCCAGGAAAAACACTGCAATAATTAAACTGCAGTACAATATCGGGGATATTCTGAAAGCAAGACAGACAGCTAATTAGGAAAGAGGTGCTTTGCGGGCCTTATGCAGCAGCCATCTGAATCCCAGCAGCAACAATTTAAAGTAATTATTTAGCTTGAACTGAGAGATGGCAGCAGAGTTTCTCCTCACCTGGTGAAGCTTTTCTTGGATGGCTGGGAGCTGTATAATCAGTTCTCCCCATTTTTGCTCAAACTTTGCCAAAGATGACCTAAGTGCTGCAGTATCAGCTTGCTTCACATGAAAGAGCTGGTTGGCAGTGCTCACCACAGACGACTTCAGGGAAGATTTTTCATCAGCTTCCTTAGAGAATGTCTGAGGTGCACAGGAGAAATTTAAGAGAGGGTAAATATTTATGTATCTATTTATTTAGAGAAGACAAACCAGGTTTTCAGTCACAGGATGAACTGCCTCAACAAACAGATTTTAGCAAGCTTGTAACGTTCAGAAAATCTAAACTCAACATGTTCTGGCAGCAGGTAAGGTCTTTTTCTGCCCAGCTTGATACAATGCTGAATGCCACCTTTTGCTCCACAGGGATTGGGAATATCCTGATCCCCACTTCACACAGAGATCCAGGGAGCAACCCCAGTCCTTGAGTCTCTGGCCAGCTCACACCTACCAGTCCAACCTTCACGATGCTTTGCTTTCCCACTGTGCAAGACTCCCTGTGTGAGGCCTCATGTTGGGGCTGAACCTCCTGGCTAGTCACACAAGGGGAGCACAGCACCGGGGGGCAGGCAAAGACATGAAATGCAATTCAGCATGTTTCTCTTCCCTGACTTTGGCTCACCATCTTCATAGGCCCACTGTCTTCACCCCTGCTCCCTGAGCCCACACTCCAGATTCATTTGATAAGTGGCCCATCAGTTTGGCTGAATTGCTGTATCTGGTATTTGGGATCAAGAGCAAGACAGAAACCATGTTATTACAGTGTAGGTGCATAAGAGATCCTGGCTGGGCTGTGATGTGTTGCAGTTGGGAGCTCATTACGAGAGGATTCCATTCTGATTTATGCATTCTGGCTGGCCTTACAATCTGAAGGAAGGTCTTCGGTGGCCTCCCATCCTCATGGCTCCCCACACAGATAACGGGTTGGCTTTGGGGCACACATTCAGTGCTATATTCTGTGAGCAGCTTCTGGGTCATGGCAAATACAATTCCAGTTTTCACTGGAAGTCATGATGTCTTATCTAAACGTGGCAGGAGAACTGACTTACAAACAAGCTGTTGATGTTATCCCTGATGGTGGGAAGATCTTGTGACGCGTTGAGAGACTGCTCTTTCCAAACATTCATTCTCTGCTGAGCAGAATCCAGCCACTTCGTGAATTCCTCCGAGTCTCTGTTGTAGCTACAATGAGAAAACAAAACACACAAACATACATCTCCTAGCTGGGTCTAAGATACATTTCTCACTTTCCAAGTTGTCTTCCTCTCTGTGAGGAGGCATTTGCTATTCTGGCTACATAACCCTGCAGAAGCATGGCTACAGCATGGATCAATGTGCAACACAGCAGTTCTGCTGGAGGTACACATGAGACTGTTCCTATCAGCTCTTTTCAGCTGGTCTGCTCTCCCTGAAAACATCCTCTTTCTGTATCCACCCAGCAGTTGACAGGACAAGCTCACATGGGTGAAAAGAGCTTTGCTGGAGGTCAAAACCACTAGAGGAGATTGTGCACACTGTAAGATATAGTAAAGAATACACAGCAGAGGTAAATACCAACAAACATTGGCATGCTCTGTCCACACTATGGATCCAGCCAGCCTAAGCTCAGAGCACACAGACCAGGACTGCATTGACAGTTGGCTTGTGAAAGCATTGCGCATATTTGGGTCCTTCCCCTTTGTAGAGCTTCAAAACACAAGTTGAGGCAGCATTTCAGCCAGGTCTTGAACGTTTGTAAGGTGGATAGTGTACTTGCACAGACAGGCGCATTATGCCTTTGCATGGGAATCAAGGCTAGCTTGCATTTGTAGCAGGCCAAAATGCTTAGGGCAGCATGATCAGAGCTTCTGTTAACACTTCCAATGTACAAACTTCAGCATGATACAGCTAACTCTCACCTAGATGCACTGACTTTGCGGTGGCAGCAATCAAAATATTTTTCCTACAAAAGTAAGCAGGAAGTGAAGCACTTGTCTACACAGTGAGAGAAGATCAGCTGTGTAATAAAGGGCCACTTTTCTGATCACCACTGCTCTTTTTTCTCCTTTTTCTCATTTTTAAGTTAAAGGAGCTATGTATTTGTTAATTCACTGTCATATTTCAGAAAATACATCTATAGAAGGTCAGAAACTAATTTCTAGCTGATATCTCTAATTGCTTTCTGAGTTATACCCACCTGACCAAGAGTCTGAGTAACGTCTGAAGTCGGTGTAGCTCATGGCCAACTTTTTTGGTTAAAGACAACCACTGCTCTTCCAGCTTCCCAATCTGGCTTCTTATTTCTGGACAGCTCACAGCAGTCAGCAATTTTTTCCCTTCTTTCACCATCTGGTACAGCCTGGCATGCTTTTCATCAATACTACTTTTGATTTGCTATCAGAATATGGGAAGTTTGCAAAACAATAATATTTTAAAAACTGAAAACACAGCTAGCAAAACACATTTTATTAGTTCTAGCTTCTTAATCTCACATTTCCTCTGTCATGCATTTTATTTTCCAAATGGAAGGAATCTGTACTTCATTACATGCAAAAGGGACACAGGTTATTTTTTTGTTTGTTTCCTCTAGATAGATCAAGACAGATCTCAATATAATTCCACACATTATCAGAATGACTGTGTTATGATGTGATGGGCTTTCTTGACACATGTAAACCTCAAGCAATGGACAAACACTCTCTATCAGGTCTGGCTGCATTGTCCAAACATATGACTGTCCCCAGCAGAAAGTTATTGCTCTCCTGTTCTTAGAGGGCCTTCTGGCACTATCCTATTTAAAAAAGTGTTACCAGTGTTTTGAAGGAAGCTGTTGGGATGATTATTGAATAATGGTGGCAGGGAGGAATGAAGAGTGAACAGTGAATACATTAAGTAAAAGACGTAAGAGTGGTGTGGTTTGCTTAGACAGCTGAATAAAAACAAAGAATCATTTTACCGTTGCCACACTTCACTGGAAGGTCAAAATGAGAAAAGGGAAAAAAAAGAAAAAAAAACCCAGGAAGTAGACCAGTCCTAGGGAGAAGGCAGAAAATAGCAATTGTGTGATGTGCAAGCATCTCGCTTCTCTCCAGGCATAAGGGGCTTGTACAATGTTATTGATAGGAATATTTCTCTCACAGGAGTTAAGCCCCAGAGAATTTTATTCTGCTCCATCCTTGAAACTGTGAAGCTCCAGTGCTGGGACTCCCCCCAAAAGCATCTTCTAAAGCCTTACTACTTTGTTTCTGATGTCTTTAAAGACAAATAAAGACTTAAGAGTGAAAAGCTAGTTAAGAACTTAAAACACCAAAGTGAACCAGGCAACTTCACAATCAGTGGCTATGCAAATATTGCATGTCTCCTGACTCAGTGCGACAGGTGTCAAAAGCACGGGAGAGCCACTGTGATTGTAAATATCTACCATTGATTTATTTCAAAAGCTCTACTGTAGCTCAGAATTTTCTGGGAATGTCCAGTGATCTCTTTCATGCAGTCAACTAGATTAAATCACAGTAGTCCTTTTCGCCTTAATAGTCTATGAATCTAAATATCAAACTGGACTCAATATAGACCCAAAGACTCATTAATTCAAGAATTTCTAATAGAGTGGGTCCTCTGAAGACCAAGAAAGGTCAAACCTGTGAGGAATGCAGAGCACTCTCTGAAGTACATCACTAAGTTTATTGAACACTATTTCTTCTTAATTTTATAAAATAACCATAAAGGCTGCTTTCATATCCTTATATTCAAATGTGTTTAAAACATAGATAAAATGTTTCCAACTGGACTTGAGGTTCTAAATAAAGGTGTAGCTCTACCATCAGAGATGCAGCTGGGAAGAAACCAGGAGCCTATTTTATTCGCTTTGTTACGACAGAAATCAGGACATCTTATTTTGAATTCTCAAGATTTTAAAAGGAGCTGGTAAACCTGTAGACCTTCTGTTGCAACCAGGGGTTTAGATATTTGAAGGCACTGGGTTGATTCTCCTCTTCCATAGGTTTTACATCATGGCATGTAAATCATTCTTGAATTACAGAGAAGTGGCTCTGTGTTCACTCCAAGGCTCCCTGCTGTCCTTGGGATCCATGTAGCCTGCACACTATCTTCTCCCAAATATCTGCACTTGAAGACCAAGTTCTAAAGTAGCTATTGTCATTACTCCCACTTAAATGAACTTACAGCCCCTGGCTGAAATTAGCAGCCTGATCTCCTGCTACTTTTAAAAGTAAGTTTTCAGCTTGCATCCACACGCAGACAAGGACACAAAGCTCTACGGATCCACAAAGAAAACCAGTCAGAGAGACAGACACATAAATACCTGTAGAAGTGCAATCCTTTCCATTAATCTTTCTTCTGTTTCTTCAACCAAATTCACAGAAGGCAATGTAGAGGCCAGTGCCTCTAACTCCTTACTGAAAACTAGGCATTCTTCATCAAATTCCACCCATTCCTAAAAAATACATTGCATCATTAACATAGCACACATCTA
>VYZW01029327.1:73354-86826 GCA_013401315.1 Balaeniceps rex | reverse complement strand
AAAAAAAAAAAGGTGGCAAATACTGAACTCTCTCCTTCCCCCATTCTTAAAACCTAAGTGAGACTCAAACTTTCAAACTTTAGAAAACATGAAACTTAACAGATTGTGGAAAACCGGAGATAATAGCTAATGCTGTGAGCTTTTCCTCTCCTTTCCTTCAAATGAAATTACCTGAAGTTGTTCAGAAACATTATGTCCACGTATTGCATTCAAGCATTGTTGTAGAGTAGTTTTTTTCTCAGTTAACTGATCATAGAGCAGCCTGATTTCATTCTGCAAAAGAAACAAACACCAGAAGTGTATTGCATNAAAAAAAGAAAGCCCATTATAAATTGCTCATCTGTAACCCAAATGCATTAACACTGACAAGTCTAAAAGATGCTGTGAAACAAGATGTGCATTTGGCAGTGGAGTACCTGGTAATTGCTATTATGATCCAGCCCAGCTTTCATTGAGTTGCTCCTTGAAGAAGTGGCAGCCTGAGTTTGTTCCAGCCGTGCCTGCAAGTTGTTAAAGCACTCGCAGAACACATCCGTGCTCCCACCAGCGCAGCTAATAGACTTTAGAAGATCATCCTTTTTATCACTCAGATCAGCGTGAAGTTTTTGCAGCTCGACAGAAAGAGTCTAAACGGTTGAAAGAAAGATAACATGAGTGAAAATGGTCTCTGTCCAAGGACTCTTTCCTGTAAAAGGCAGCAGGACTCAAGTTGATAATTGTTGTTAAAAGCCATAGGCCCAAATCTGTGCAACACCAAATATTTTGGTGNGTTGTTCAGAAACATTATGTCCACGTATTGCATTCAAGCATTGTTGTAGAGTAGTTTTTTTCTCAGTTAACTGATCATAGAGCAGCCTGATTTCATTCTGCAAAAGAAACAAACACCAGAAGTGTATTGCATATCAGGAAGATAGTAATGACCAGACAAAATTGCACAGCAAACAAAATGGTTACCTCTTACAGCAAAAGCACTTTTTTCCTCTTAAAAAACCAAAACAAAGCATGTGCATTATGGGCTAAAAGCAGTAATTTAGAGAGGGAAATTCTGTAGTCTGTGTAGTGTAAGAAAGCAGATTACTCTGTCATAATGATCCTCTACAGCTGTAAAAATCTGTGAAACTTACAGAGAAACAAATTCTTCTCTTCTGAAAATGAGAAAATGAGCCCATTATTGGCAACTGATAGAGCTCCATGGATTCTGCATAAGTAAACTTTACAAGACTAGTCCTGCTACTGTTTGGAGACAACATCCCAGTGTTCTTCAAAGGAACTGTTTTNAGCTAATAGACTTTAGAAGATCATCCTTTTTATCACTCAGATCAGCGTGAAGTTTTTGCAGCTCGACAGAAAGAGTCTAAACGGTTGAAAGAAAGATAACATGAGTGAAAATGGTCTCTGTCCAAGGACTCTTTCCTGTAAAAGGCAGCAGGACTCAAGTTGATAATTGTTGTTAAAAGCCATAGGCCCAAATCTGTGCAACACCAAATAGTTTGGTGGTGTTATTCCTGAATAATACCAGCAAAACAGAGAAGAAATATCAGGCCATATATATGCTGTTGTAACAGAAATTCACTGGGCTTTCTCTTTCCCTGGATGCTTTCGGACAGTTACCTCATAAAGAGCCTGCTGCACGGCTGCCTCTTCGGTGGAGAGGACTGAAGTGTTTAACATCTCCTCCATGTTATTCAAACATCGGCTGATTGCCAGAAGCAGCTCAAACAATTTTCTGTCCAAATTGGAAGAGATTTCCTCTGCCACATTATCCTGGGTAAAGGCAAGTCAGAAGTTTTCAGTACTTTCACCCAAGGCATGGCTAAGATTTATTCACTCGTATAAGGTTAGAGGTTCAGTCAGCTAATAATAAAACGGAATTAATGAAACATTGAGGGACAGACTTGGATGAGACAGTTATATGCATGTAAGATTCAGAGCTGTCAAGGCCAAAGCTGAGACAATGACTCTTTATGTATTGGGAGTAGCTGTGGTCTTACAGGTCTCTAATGTCAGGAATGGGCACAACACAATTTGTCTTGTCAGCTCCAATACTGCAGATTTACTGAAATCATTTACAGGCTCCTTGCTTTATACAGTTTGAGGAGTTTTACCCATACTAGCAAATCTTGGGATTCAGGTAGCAGAAGTATCATAGCTGAAACTTCAAATGTTTCCTCTCAAAATCCTAAGCTGATTTCTACATTATAGTCTATCCCTGATGCAAAGCTACACTGCAGTGAACGCCATCTGCAATAGTATGATTATTAGTTATGTTTCCCAGTGCCCAAACAGTGTCTTGCGTCTACCAAAAAATTGGTATTTCTTGCAACGCTAGGACATGCCATTTTTACCTGTGCATGCACCACATTTGCTTCTTGGCTTAGGTCTCCCAGCTGGACAGTGTAAGTTTTCAGTTCTTCCACAGTTGGGGTTCCTGCACTAGCAAATGTGCCTCGGGGCAGCATGTTCATCTTTGTTGTAATCTAACATTTGGAAAAAGAATATTGCAATTAGGTGAACAACTCAAATGAAGACAGGGATATTGGCAACTAGATAGCACTCCTCTCAAAAAGCATTAAAATGAAAGTTTCAAGGCATTAACATAAAGCACCTGGAAAGGTCCCTTTTTACTGGCAAAAATTAGTTGGGTAGGCTATGCCCTGATGGGAGATTGACTGAAAAAGGAGCCTCTGATTCCCAGCTTTAAGGGCTACAAGTTGTAGTTTATGTTAAGGCAGCCCTGCTGCCCACTGCAGTGTAAGTCTTGCCTGAAAAAGAGCTGACATTCATCCTTTTACATGACTGATATTCTTCCATGTCATGCAATAATTTCAGAGAACAGGGAATCTAGTCATTCTAATTTAATGTGAACAAAACTGTTAATAACAGAAATTATAATTTTGTCCAAGCAGTAAAATTCTGCAGTCTGTTCAGAATAAATACATCGTGTGCTCTTGTTACAGTCCAAACTCCGCTTTTGGTGTGTGAGAAAGAGAGAACACTATGGTGAATGGCAGAACAAAATTTAAGCCAGAGATTTGTTTTGACCAAAATGTTCTCACTTGCAAGAACTGAGACTTAACCCACATCCACAAAAATCAGCTGGGAGCTTGCTGGCTAGCTCTCTTAGTTCTCTTGAAAGAATTAAGCAGATAACATCTGGTCTGAATGTTAACTACAAGCATTCACCTATGTGCTCCCACACTATGCTTAGTAGTCACTACTTCGCAGACATTATTTACCTCAAAGGAAAATTAAAAGACAATCATGAAAGCAGCATGCAGTAACAATTTCCTCTGGAGAACGCTTGCACAGATTTCAGTTATCTGATGAAGAGGCATGATACAATGATGCAGGAAGATACACTAATTGCTATCTTTACCACAACCAGCTGCCTGCAGAAAGAGTGTTTTACTGAATTTAAACGGACCTGAGGTTCCGCAAGCTGGCAGAGAGGAGATTTCATCTTTGATGACAGCTCTTGTTGTAAATATTGCCATTTATTACCCATTTGGTCCTTTGGAACTAAGGTGGGATCAGCCTGCTTGCTCTTTGGATCAGATTCTCCATTGCTGTATTGAGAAAACATTGTTAGAATGGCAAATACTGAAGCAGAATAAGTAAAACTAGATTTGTAAGACTTCTTGTATAAGATTAGTTTCTATTGCTCCTGCCTCAAAACCAGAATGAAACCAAGCACATGGATGATCTTTAATCCAAGCTTTGATACATTTCTTTGGGCTTTTCCCTTCTCATGAAACACCCTAGGGGCCTGCTGGCAGTCTCCATCTTTGAAATGACAATATGGGGAGCACAGTCCTGTAGCATGTCTTGGTTCCATGTTGGAAGGTGCATGATCCCAATGCCCCCTTTTCAAAGATGCTGGCTTTAAACCTGGCTGGGTATCTCCGTGCATTTGTACAGCAAAGGCTGTGAACAGAGATACCCAGCTTCCCTCCGGATGGGCCTGCTTTAGTTTATGGCAGGTGTCAGTCCTGCCTGATATCAAGACTGACTCTAAACAGTGGAGTCAGCCCAATATCAAAGAAGCTGTCATATAAATGAGACTCCATTTCTCTAGACTGTTGATGGTAGCAATCTCCCAGCTTCTGCAATTTTTCTTCTAAAGGCACACATCCCTGCACAGAACCAATGGTGCCACCACAAAGTGTCAGCAGGTTTAGGCAGTTTTACATCACTGAATCTGGTAACTGATTTTGTTATTTTGTACCTTGATTCTAATTTCTGAGTCACGCTGTCCTCAAACTGTGGATGCATTTTTTCCACGCACAACTCAATGAAGTCAATGAGGCTTTTCTGCTCAGCTGCTTTTACTTTCAGATCCTGTGCACAGAGAATAGCGTGAACAGTAAAATCAAATCAGTTGTATGCACTGTATTAATCTGAAATAATGATTGTGCTTTTCCAATCACATTTTACATGAATTCATTTAGCAAAGAAAATAAGAATACATCTATGATAAAAAAATGCAGTTTATGTGTAAACATGAGTTTACCAAACTAACTGTTTTCTGAAAACATGTGTTTTTATGGAATATATTTCTGCCTGAGCTAAAGTTTTAAAAGCAAAAGCCATCCGTCAGAAACAAATTATGCACATATGGAAATTTAAAAGCCATGGACTGCCATCCTTATACAGAGAAAAAGGCAAGGGAAAATGGGGATTTGCTGAAATATGAGGTTGAGTTCCATTAGTTAAAAAGAGACTGTCAAGTGAAAAGTGAGCAATTTTACCAGCTCAGGCTGGATCATTTTCTCCTACTCTTTTCTAATAGCATGAACAGGGCAAAAGCTAATTTTCAGTTAGCAAAACAGAAGTAGCTTATAGAGCACAGAACATCACAGAATTTTTTTATTGTGTTAACAACCACCTTAAAGTCATTGTGAGTTAGCCCATGGGAAAACGTTCACAAAGCTTTAGCTTCAAATTCATCTTCAAAAGCAACGTCAATATCTATATATTGTTTGTAATACATCAATGCTTCAAAGATAGGAGATTGGAGGGATGGGTGATGCCATCTGAATCATTATGATACAAGGCAAGTATTAGGGTACCATCCAGCTTTGTAGCATTACTAAACCTTTTGGACATGGGATTTTAGAGGTGAAGCCTTTCCCCATCCTGACAAACTCCCCTAATCCTGGAGGAAAGGGTTGGATGAAACCTACCCTTGTCAGACTTGATCCCACAGTAAAAATTGCAGCAGGTAATAAATGCAGCTGTCCCCCACACCCACAGGGGATGTGGAGCAGCCTGACTCTTGGACGGTAGGAGAATTACCTGCGGGTGCTGGAAAGCATCGTGCCAAATGAGCGGCTGTTCAGCAAGGACAAGCTGGGGCATGCTGGAGTCATTTGAGTGTAGGATCTCAAGGGGCTCTGGGTCAATCCTCTCCCGGTTGTGAATCTGTAAAGAGAGACCTGTTGTGGGAAGGCTTCCAGACTTGACAAGAGAGCAGAACCTGCAGGTGCAGTTTGGGGAAATGGCAAAAGTGGAGCTGTCTCGGACTTACCATACATAGAATCAGCAGTGCATGAAACACAGTTGCTACTCTTGCAAAGATGTCTGTCTAGTCCAATTTACTGAAAGTTTGATCCATTCTAACCTGCTGCTGAAGACCTCACATTTCTCTCCCTGACAGTTCCAAGTTTTACAGTTTTGCTTTTCCTGTTAGCAGATTAATTGATACTAACCCTCCATTCTTATTGTTTGACCAAATTATAGGGATGTGCAATTTATGCTTATAAATTTGCTCATGCACCTGGATTTTCTATCTGTCTGTGCTCACAGAGATATTTCAACAGGAGCCTTTACCAGCGCTAATTCTCTTCTGGGCCACTCAAGCTCCCTTTTAGACTGTGCTCCTACAGCACCAGGGAGACTGTGGCTGCTTTTACACAAACACATCAGGTGGGCTTCTGTGGCCCCTTGCACAAGAGTGGGAATTAGCTCTGAAGCTGGGAGTTACTGTCTCACCTGTTGGGAAACTCAGCAAAGAGTGTGCAGGGGTGGCTCAGGAGAGCTGGCAGAGTCACTGCCCTTGCCACTTATGCATTCTTCAAAGAGAAAGTTACTGCTTAAAGGCCTCTCTGCTGTGATACTGTCACAGACAAACATCATGGCATTTTAAAGGCATTTGAAAAAAAAACCAAAACAAAAAAACTTTTTATCCTTTTCCTGTACTCCTCGCAAATTCTTGACCTCTGTCACTGAGCACTTAAAGCAGAAAAGATGTTGTTCAGTGACTCATTAAAAATCCACTACTTGCTGCAAACTACAAATAATTATACAGCACTGTAAAGTAGAATAGCAAGTCTGACATTTCTGATTGACTTTTCTCCCTTCCTTGCTTCACATGGTGAGCTCTAACTGTTCTTCTGCAACTACAGCACGTTAAAGCACCATGACTCTCTCACTCTCACTCTGCTAGCATTCATATGCTTTACCTGCTCTTCATTGTATGTGTCTTGAAGCATCATCTGGACTTTTTCCAAATTGTACTTCACTTCCTTCAGCTTCAAGGAAAGAGCCTCTGTCTCTTCTTGGTAGTCTGCACTATCTCCACAGTCTTCCAGTAAAGAAAGGACCTTTTTTTCAATCTCTGCTAACACCACCTAGAAGGGACAGCAGTCAATTATTCATTCTTAGAAGTACAACACTCCTTTCTTGATAACATTCTGAAGTCAATGCTCACACTTTTCCTGTCTGAAAAGACTAGAAACATACAGGCAAAAAGAGAAATAGCTGCAAACCCCCTAGATTTTCTCCAGTATAGTCTCTTTTTATTCTGAACAATTAAATAAATTTTAAGCCCTCTGCAGGAAGTTATATTAATTCAGATACGGAGTAATAAAAGAGGAGAGCAGAAATGGTAAGACTCCATTTGGATGCAACCAAGAAGACAACACAGCCCAATGGGGGAGAAGGAGGCAGTGCACAGACTGATCACATCACCCTCTGGGAGGAACGATGCTGAATTACCAAAACATAGTAATGTTGCCATGTGTCAGCCAGGCCATTGTAACCTGTTGGGATCTGTTTTTTGATTCAAGCTGCTGTGAATGAAAGTGCATCTCTGCATTACTTTAAACTCACGTTTTTAAGGTGAGTGTGGAGACAGGTACCATAACTCAACTGCAAAGTAATCAACTGCAATGAATTAACTGCTTTACATCATGTCTCCATATCTAAACACTGCTTCTGCTTTGTGCTATGTGTATTTTTCTGTGTAGATCTTGACTATCTTAGAAAAACCTTCCCCTCCGCCAAGTTCACGTCTTAACATTGAGCCAAACTGTTAAAAGCCAACAGGAATTCAGCAGTGCTTACAGCTGCCTGAAGCCTGATTGTTTTTACTGGTTGGAACTGCCCTGTCAAAGCCTATGCTGATACGAACCCTGAGTGGGATCCAGACACAGCCAGCTGCTTAGGTGCATTCAGGATCCTAATTACCACAGAGTTCAGCACCCAAGCACTTGGCTGAATCACAGCCTAAACCCAGACGCACTTCTTGGCATGGACTCAGTTCCTATTAAAAAAACCCCACCCAACAACCACAACAAAACAGCTGGAAATGTTTCGTAGTAATTTAAAATGGGGACATTTTGGTATTGGCTCCTTTATGGTGAGTGAAGTTTGTTGCTTTAAGTAGACTCAGTACTTGAAGCAAACTGGTACACCAGACTGGCACTGCAGGGAACTTCAAAAGTGGCATGCCTGCACATTTTCTTTTAATCTGCATGCCAGAGAAAAAAAGCTGCATGCCAGGACTCCCACCCACCCCAGCCCCTCATGCCAGTCCTGTTTTCCTCCACCCGTTTTCACCAACAGGTACCACCCACTCCTTTCCTTCCGCTGCCATCTGGGGCAAGAGGCTGCCCTAGAAGTACGGCAGCAGGTCCAAATATTGCCACTTGCTCACAGAGGGCAGGGAAAAGCCCCTATCTTTCTACCTGTGCTGGAAGCTTTTTGCAAAAAATGCAAAAGAAGAATTTACCAGCTTGGAAGCTATCTTGTACCAGTCTTTTATATCACTCTGACAAAAACAGAAAGTGAAAATGCCAAAAGAAAATAACCATTCATTTTCTTCTAGCTGATTTATCATGATTGAGACCAATGAAAAAATGCCTTTTAATAGAGGATTCAAACTATACTGAGCCATGTTTCTGAAAATAATCCAAAGAAAACCAAAGCTTTAAAAATACTCAAGAGTTCTACCTAAATCCCCTGGATGCATAAAGATCCCAACTCTAAAAATAGGTATTTTTAACTAAGCCCTTGGAAAGCTGCACCTGAAACTGAAGCCAAGCGGTTGCCTGTTTTCTGCACAGTGTAATGAAGCCGATTAAGCAGGGAGAGGAGAAGCAGTAAGCATGGCTTTTCTGCAGACACACACCCCAGGGAAGGGCGACTTGTTTGGATGGCAGCAGCAAACTGACCGCTCCATCTTACCTGGAAATCAGCAAGCTGCAGTTCCACCATCTGCTGCATTTTGGGGGTCTGGGGGTCTGACCTCAGGGACAATTTAGTTTTGTCTAGCCATTGTTCCAGCTCGGCAACCTGGGCCTGGCACACCTGGAGGATCGTTTCTGGTTCAGGCCTACCACCATCCACTGCTTCCTCCGAGTCTCCCGCTTTCCCTCGAGAGCCCCGGCTTGTGTTGGGGACAGGAGGTGGCGTGTCACTCTGAAGCAAAGCACATGAAAGAAATGCGGTTATCTATCTGTTTTTTTCTTTCTTTTCCCTCCCCTTACCAGTGAGAAATGTTTAACTTTCACACTCACAGAGCTCTGAAATCACTCTGCCACCATGTTCCCAGATCAAAAAGAAAAAGGAAAAAAAAAAAAAAAGAAAAAGAAAGGGAAACTTAGCAGCCAGGCGATCCTGCCGATCCAGGATCTGGTGTAACAGGTTTCCAGGCAGCAAGTTGCATTTGCACAGGTATAACCTGAGTGCACAGGAAGCAGGATGACTCACCATTAACCAGTTCTCCCCTGAGGAGAGATGTTTTTCTGTGGGAGTTAGATGTAAAAGCAAGGCAGTTTAAAGCTGCAAAGCAAGCTGTTAGGTAACGTTTATAAGCTACTTGCATGTTTGGTTCCAACAGTCAAATATGCTTTGTTTGGGCTCTAGGTCACACAGAAAAAAAAGTGTGTATTTTTAAGTATGTCTTGTGTGATTCTTTCTTCTTATTTGCCCTCCTTTAAGAAGCAATATTGCATACTTCTGTAATAAGGAGAAGCCTAAAGTGCTTGGAGATATCAGCAGTTGCTAGGAAGGCTGTACAGGTATGTATATACCTCCACACATGCACATACTGGCACTTAGTAAGTAAATCAAGCACAACCCCACAAGAACAAAACTACCTGTACACTCCTACGGCTCTAGAGCATACATTCAGGCAACCGAGATGGCCAGTGGTAGTGCACAAGCTCCGTGTTAAAATGAGATTTGGCAGAAAATCAGGGAGAAAAAATGCATTGTTTCAGCTACCAATGTCTTACTTTAATCATTACTGTTCTTGTTTGCCTCTGAGATAGTATGGGACAGTACCATTAAACACAGAAAGTAAATCTGAGTGTACAGATCCCAGAACAGTCTAAATATGTCTACTGAGGTCTATGTGACTGAAGAAATAAAAAAGTACCAGTTTACTTCAACCTCCACCTGAAATTTCCTGCTCTAGTTCTAAGCCTGTTTGTTTTAGTTCATTCATTTAAATAACAAGACATTACACATGTGTAATACCCTTTTGTCACACATGTATGTGTACATAAGCATTGAGTTTATACTTACAGCATGCTCTGCCCCTCCCCAGCTAGACATTGTTACTGTAGTAAGCCTTATCCCCTTCCTCTACAGAAATAGAAACTCAGATATATAGTCAAATTAGTTGAATAAAACAAACTGGTACTATCTGCGTAGGTATTCATGCACACATCATGCATTCGTGTGCCAAGACTGAGACCATGGAGGCACCACGGAGTGGGCAGCTATCCTAGCTCAATTGACAGTCATAGAAGTAGAATCACAGAATCACAATGCTTTGGGTTGGTAGGGACCTTTAAAGGGACATCTTCAACTAGATCAGGTTGCTCAGAGCCCCGTCCAACCTGACCTTGAATGTTTCCAGGGATGGGGCCTCCACTACCTCTCTGGGCAACCTGTGCCAGTGCTTCACCACCCTCATTGTAAAAAATTTCTTCCTTATATCTAGCCTAAATCTCCCCTCCTTTAGTTTAAAACCATTAGTCCTTGTCCTGTCACCACAGGCCTTACTAAAAAGACTGTCCCCATCTTTCCCGTAGGCCCCCTTTAAGTACTGAAAGGCCACAATAAGGTCTCCCCGCAGCCTTCTCTTCTCCAGGCTGAACAGCCCCAACTCTCTCAGCCTGTCCTCGTAGGAGAGGTGCTCCAGCCCTCGGATCATTTTTGCAGCTCTCCTCTGGACCCGCTCCAACAGGTCCATGTCTTTCCTGTGCTGAGGGCTCCAGAGCTGGACGCAGGGCTCCAGGTAGGGTCTCACCAGAGCCGAGTAGAGGGGCAGAATCACCTCCCTGGCCTGCTGGCCACGCTTCTTTTGATGCAGCCCAGGATACGGTTGGCCTTCTGGGCTGTGAGTGCACATTGTCAACTCATGTTCAGCTTTTCATCCACCAGTACCCCCAAGTCCATCTCTGCAGGACTGCTCTCAATCCCTTCACTCCCCAGACTGTATTGATACCAGGGGTTGGCACGACCCAGGTGCAGGACCTTGCACTTGGCCTTGTTGAACCTCTTGACGCTTGCACGGGCCCAATTCTTGAGCTTGTCCAGGTCTCTCTGGATGGTATCCCATCCCTCAGGCATGTCAACTGCATCACTCAGCTTGGTGTCATCTGCAAACTTGCTGAGGGTGCACTGGATCCCATTGTCTGTGTCATTGATGAAGATATTAAACAGCACTGGTCCCAATATGGACCCCAAGGGACACAACTCATCACTGATCTCCATCTGGACATTGAGCCATTGACCGCTACACTCTGGATGCGACCACCCAACCAATTCCTCATCCACTAACACTCCACCCATCAAATCCATATCTCTCCAATTTAGAGAGAAGGATGTTGTGGGGGGCCATGTCAAAGGCCTTACAGAAGTCTAGACAGATGACATCCGTAGCTCTTCCCTTGTCCACTGATGTAGTCACTCCATCACAGAAGGCCACTAGGTTGGTCACGCAGGACCTGCCCTTGGTGAAGCCACACTGGCTGTCTTGAATCACCTCCCTGTCCTCCATGTGCCTTAGCATAGCTTCTAGAAGGATCTGTTCCATGATCTTCCCAGGCACAGAAGTGAGACTGACAGGTCAATAATTCCCAGGGTCCTCCTTTCTACCCTTTATAAAAATGGGTGCAATATTTCCCTTTTTCCAGTCACCAGGGACTTCACCTGACTGCCTGACTTTTCAAATATCATGGGCAGTGGCTTGGTAACTACATCAGCCAATTCCCTCAGGACTCTGGGATGCATCTCATCAGGTCTCATGCACTTATGTATGTTCACGTTCCTCAGGTGGTCACAAACCTGATCTTCTCTTACAGTGGGAGGGACTTTGCTTCCCCAGTCCCCGTCTTGCAGTCCATCCACTCGAGAGGTGTGGGAAGAGAGGTTGCCAGTGAAGACTGAGGCAAAAAAGTTGTGGAGTACCTCAGCCTTCTCCTCGTCCATTGTTACCAGTTTGCCAGTTGTGTTCATCAGGGAGGCTACACTTTCTTTGACCTTCCTTTTCTGTCTGACATACCTATAGAAGCCCTTCTTATTATTCTTTGCATCCCTTACCAAGTCCAGCTCCAGCTGTACCTTGGCCTTCCTGACCCCATCCCTACACAACCGTGCAGCATCCCTATACTCTTCCCAGGATACCTGTCCCTGCTTCTACTGCCTATGCATTTCCTTCTTGTCCTTTAGTCTGACCAGCATGTCTTGACTCAGCCATGTTGATCTCTTGCTTTCCTTTCCTGATTTCTTACAGCTGGGTATCAAGAGCTCTTGCGCTCTATGGAAATTGTCCTTAAAGATCTGCCAGCTCTGTTCTGCTCCCTTGTCCCTGAGGGCAGTTTCCCAGGAGGTCCTATTGACTAGCTCCTTGAACAGCTGGAAGTTTGCTTTCCTAAAATTCAGGGTCCTGACTTTACCCTTCGCCTGACCCATATCCCTCAGGACTGTGAACTCCACCAGTGCGTGATCACTGCAGCCCGCACTGCTTCCAATCTTGATGTCACCAATCAGCTCACTTGCATTGGTGACCATCGGGTCCAGTATTGCATCCCCTCGGGTAGGGGTGTCTATTACCTGGCTTAAGAAGTTATCCTCAATGCATTCCAGGAGTCTCCTGGATTGCCTACAGCTCGCCATGCTACTTTTCCAGCAGATGTCGGGGTGGTTGAAGTCCCGCAGCAGGATGAGAGCCTGTAGCTGGAGTAAGAAGGCTTCGTCAATAGGCTCCCCTTGATCGGGCAGCCTGTAGTAGATACCAACCACAAGGTTCCCTTTGTTGCCTCAGTCTCTGATTCTTATCCATAAGCTTTCAACCTTCGCGTGGCTATTCTTCAGAGACAGCTCTTCACAACCTATCCATTTCTTAGACTCATAGAATCATTAAGGTTGGAAAAGACCTCTAAGATCATCTAGTCCCACTGTCAACCCAACACCACCATGCTTACTATACCATGTCCCAAAGTGCCACGTCTACACGTTTTTTGAATACCTCCAGGGATGGTGACTCCATCATCTCTCTGCCCAGCCTGTTCCAATGCTTGACCACTCTTGCAGTGAAGAAATCTTTCCTAATATCCAATCTAAAGCTCCCCTGACACAACTTGAGGCCATAACTTGAGGCCTCTTGATGTAGAGGGCAACCCCTCTACCCCTGTCCCTTGCCTGTCCCTTCTGAACAGCCTGTAGCCATGGATAGCCGCATTCCAGTTATGGGATTCGTCCCACCAAGTTTCAGTAATGGCAACTAGATCATAGCTTTCTAGCAGCACGGTGGCTTCCAACTCCTCCTGTTTGTTGCCCATGCCGCATGCATTTGTGTAGAGGCACTCCAGCTGGGCTGTTGGCCATGTCACCTTCTTAGAGGAACACCCCTTAATTCCTTTGAGGTATTTCACTGGTGTTTTCCTGTTGGCTCCTATTACATCAAGAGCCCCTGGCTCATCTACGCAAGACTTCAAGTGTACTCCAGTGTACCCAGCACATCTCAGAGCAACAGGCTGAGGACCCTTGCTAGCACCCCATTCCTCTAACCTTGGCATGTCATCCCACAGCTTGTCACGGGCAAGCCTGATATTATCCCCCTCCCCCTTCACATCTAGTTTAAAGCTCTGTCAATAAGCCCTGCTAGCTCGTGAGCAAAGACTCTCTTCCCCCTTTGAGAAAGGTGAATCCCATCCGACACCAGCAGGCCTAGTGCC
>VYZW01029327.1:40640-58891 GCA_013401315.1 Balaeniceps rex | reverse complement strand
AAAAAAAAAAAAAAAGAGAAATTACAGGATTTCATATCAAGGCAGAAAGCCTACCTGGTTTTTATTGGTGCTCAGGTCTTTACTGCCAGCTAGTTCTGCACTGACCAAAAATGAACTATGCTGTACGCCAGGCAGATACTGCAGCTCAGAGGATAAGCCAACCGCAGTATCTGACAATTTGAATACTTCCTATAAAAATGATAAGTATTTCCACTTTGTGTGAGCTTTCTCTTCTTACACGACTTATGACTTATGGAAAACATATTATATGTTATAAACAGCCACGTTCACTTTTACTCATTTGACAGTGACAGCAAAATCTCATCAACCCCCATGCTTTACTGTTCGTGCAGAAATTGGCAATCTCCCCACACACATTGTTCATGTTTGTCAGCCACACCCTGTCATGATGTCTCAGGTAATTGAGAAATTGTTCTATCTACAAATCAGAATATTTTGTGAAAACATTTAATTTGCAGAACATTTGGTGGCTCTCTGTTTTCCAACCCATGGGCTGAGAACCAAAGAATGTCTAAGGACTATTCCTCAGGTGTCTGCAAAAGGTAATGAAGAAAATGCAGCCTATTGTCAACAGGCTTGAACTTACTCTGTTGACAGCAGCACCTAACAGCCTGAGAGGTTGAAAAATATCTCTGTGAAGCGTGCACAGACTCTGCCTTTCAGAGCAAAGTCTCTCCTGCTATGAACAGTAACAGTGCTATTTCTTCAGTCACTTCCTCACAGTAGCACTCCCTTCTCAATAAAACACAAACTAATAAGGTTCTAAATGTTTTGGGTTCCTCCCCCCCCCGCCCCACTCACAGGTTTTAAAAGGAAGAAAAAACTATTTTCCCCACTTAAAAAAAAAAGCCAAATTGAGAGGAAGATATTTAATTGTGGACTATAATCTTAATGCCATAGCTAAAGAACCAGAGGAGGAAAAAAAAGAGTAGGTCTTCTCCTGCTCAGTTTTAATGAGAAACTAAAAGTCCTTCTAAAAGAGAGATTCTCTTACCCATACCTTCACTTCCACATGAACAGGACTGTTTAGTAATAGGTAAAATGCGTACTATCTCAAGTTTCCTTGACTAACTAAAGAATATGAATACTCTGTATAGAGACTCCAATGTCTTCTCTCACAAGCCAATATGTGAATATAGCCACTTGCCTGAAGATAACTCATCTAATTCCCTGCCTTCCACTGAGGGGCAAAAAAATCTTATTTTATCCTTTTCCTAATATAACACAAATTAAGCCATATATGTGGGACTGAGTCTCTTCCCAGAAGTGTTGCCTCTCTTTTGAGTTATTTCCTGCTTAACATTTGTTCTTTACTTTTCATATTGTGGTAATACTAGAAGACCTACCCATGGAAAAGGCCCACCTGCTGGAGCATACGTGCAGGCAGGCATTGTATTTGTTATGGAAGAGCTTACTAAAAATGAGCACAGTAAATCATCAAATATGCAAATACTGCCATTCTCTTGCACAGAAAACCAGTAGAAGCAGCTGTGGCTTCCAGCTCCTCTTCCTGATGACGTTATTTAGGTAGTGATAGGTGTGGTAATTGACAGGCCATAATAAAAAACAGGGCAACATTCAACACAGATCTAAGTCATCTAAAATCATGTGCCAAAGCATTTACACTACCTATTACAGGTTTTGTTTCTGTTATACTTTTTTCAGGTGTTACACTGCAACTTAATTATACAAAAGTTACTAGTGCAATATCCTATCGCATCACCGATATCAAAATATGGGCAAACACATCCAAACACTAAAATTTCAAAACTAATCCTCAGGAAAAAAATAACTGCATATATATTTGTACAGGAAGCTTGCCTCCCATTTGCTTTCCTCTCTATCAGGATACTTACTACCTTTCTAATGCAGCACTCAAAATGCCATCCTTTACTAGCTTTATCCTTTGTTATGTCTTAGCTGGTGCTAGACTTGTATTGTAGTACTGCTGCTTTCAACCCATTCAACAGGACTGGAAAATCTTTTTTGCACAGTTTGATATCCTAGCTGAAAAGAATTGCAATTTTTCAAATCTGTTTTCTCACAAAGAAATTTCACTCAGCTAGATTGTTGGATGCCTATAAGATAAAGGCAAATGCTGAGTAAAAAAGGTTACAGCTGTTTCAAAAAGGACAAAAATCTAAACCTTGACCTAATGCTCCACATAAACCAGTTAGAAGTCTCATGATAACACTTTATAATTGCAAAGCACCCTGTTTCTGATGGTTTTAAAGTGTTTTGAAAATTCTCGAATATTTAATCTGAATCTGTGGTATGTTTTTACCACATCCATTTTTCAGATATAAGAAACCGTATGGACTAAAAAAAAAAAATATTGTAGGGATCATATGGATCTCACATAGTCACTGCTCTTTTCTGAACTCCAAGCATGCATTAGTCATGCAGCATGTTTTGAGTTTTTCTCTTGCTGTGGTGCTCTTAATTTCACAAACTGAAAATCAAAGATGGAGATTTCATGTTTTAGCTGCCACTTGTGCCTGCCTGTCCTCTGACATGCCCAGTAAGAAGTTAGATGCTCTAAAGCATTCTCCTTTACTGTAATAGGTTTGGAAAACCAAATCAGCAAAGATACTGTATCATTTTTCTGGGTGCTGCTATCATCCTGCCGAGAAACGGATGGGTCACATGAGAATTTTCATACCTCTGCTGATGTGGGAACATGCATAACCGAACTCCAGATTGCCTCCAAGTATATCTACCCTGGGCAATGGAGCATGATGCAGATATCCCTGAATTAAAACCTTCCTGAGCTGGTACAACCACATCGCTCAGTGAAGTGCTGCAGAGATACTACTTCAGGTTTGGAGCCAGCATAGCTGTTTCATAACTCACGCTGCCCATGAGTTAACGCTCCCTGACCCTGCCGGCACTGCCTTCTCCTACAGCCGAGTGTCACACCGATGCTGTTATATCACTTCTGTTTCCAAACCTGGTCTGGCCAACAGCATCTCCAAGCCCCCTGTCATATGTTCTCTTATGCAGACACATCCTTGCATGGGACCTTCTGAGGGCAGGAGTTGGCCTGCCTCAAGACAATGATTTAACCAAGCGACAGTGGTAGAAAACGGTCACTTTCCTGGCTCACTGATTTGGGAAGATCATCTTTAGTAAAAGACATCCTGCTATTGTCAGCAACGTCAACAAAGAATTTCCGTGTTCAAGATACATTTGAGGACTTGAATGTTGCAAGTGTGAGCACCTGCATATAACACTGGGCTTCAATCATCAGTTGTGCAAACCTGGGTCATAAGACACTTGGGCCTTCATTTCTTCTAAAATATGCTAAAACACATGGTGTCAGTTGTGACTGAATTGGAAAACTGAATTGGAAAATGAACTTCAAGACTATCCAGTGTGCCTTGTTGTAGTACTAAATTACACAGGAAAAAAACAGAACAAAAAAAATCCCCAAACCATTACATAGAAGAAAAAGTAGTTGTACTATATGCCTGTAAAACAATATTGTCTAGTGATCAAAACTATTATAAAATAAAGGTGGTTTAGGTGACAGTAAAAAAAAAATAAAATACCTCCAGTAGGTCATTTTGTTCCTTAGTAATCTGTTCTAATTTCTTCAATTCTCTCAAGAGTTGTCTTGCTCTTTGGAAGACTGAGAAAGGCTGCATTTTGACCCCTGGTAGCTGAAGTGCTTCTTCGTAGGACTGTATATGAACAATGGTCTTCTGCATGGGACCAACATGGTCAAGTATAACCTATTAGCATACAGGAGAGATGATGGATGTGATACTGAGTTGGAAAAATCAACACTGAAAATTTATACTACTGTCATGATGTGCAAAAGTTCCTCATTTAAGAAGGAAGAATATTTTAATCTTGGAACAAATAAGTGAAAATCCATGGTGAGGTTGTCTAAAGCAAGAGGAAGATATAACTTACATTTACAATTCTGCTTTTTCTGCATATACATACATAAAGTTTGCACAGTGACAAAAAAGGGTCACATTCAGACTAGTTAGTATTTACTAAGCGTGTCATTTCAAAGTAGTGCACCTTTGGCAGTGAAGACAGTGAAAAAACTGGTGCAAACTCTTTGATGTCACTCTAGCCAACTCTGGTTTTTCTTTTTTGGGCTGCTAAACCAGCCATGAAATGTCCTATAATAAAGCTAGCCATTTTATGATGGTCCTATAAACAGTCTCATCAATGTAGCTGAGATGATGAACCCGGATGGAAGCCAGGAGAAGCCTCTGAAGATGGCTTTCCTGTCAAAGACAGCATTTCATATCACAACACCCCGAGTGGATGCACAGTATACAATCACCTTTATCAGTTTTGGATGAACAGAAATGTGCAGTTTCATACCACAATGCGTGTTTTATGGAAGACTCAGTGATCAACTTAGGAAAGACAGAATAGCAATACCAACTCACAAATTCTCAGTTCTAAAGAAATATGAAATCCTACTGAGACCTCATTCAAATGGGAACTTCAGAAGAAAAAAAAAATAAATACAAACCACCTCTGGGCCTTTTAATTACTAATATTTTTGTTAAATTCCCTCTCAAGAAGACTTCATTTTAAAAGGCCCCAATTGGAAGAGATGCTTATTCTCTCATGCATAAGCAGCCTGTATCAGGAATTTTTTGTTATTAGCATACTATCCAGGCTTCAATTTAAAATAAAGAAGTAGGTGAACATTATTTTCCAGAAGAAATATTACTTTTGTTTTTCCATATAATGTAGCCATTACAAAATCATTCTCTGGATAACAAAGCTATGAGAGGTATAATGACATTTTTACCTCTCCCCTGAAACTGAACCCATGCTTTTTGCGTTTCAGTCAGCTAACAATGAGGACTGCATGTGGTATAAAAGATAAGAGACCATGATGCTTTGCTTTACTTAAGCAGAGAAAGGAAAACCATCTGGCCAAGGTATCTTTGCAGTGAAGTCTGCATCATGAAATGGTTTTATAGTAAGTCATTCCAGCCTACATTTCCAGAAACATCTGCTAAATTTTGCCTCAATTCTTGGAAAAATAGGGCCTAATTTTCAGACTTTCACATAACTTACTGTTTGATGCTAAGTAGAGTGATGTGCAGCAATTGTCTCTGAAAGTCAGACCATAAACTTTCCAAAAATGAAGACACTCAAATACGGCAGGTATGTCTGACAATGTGTGCTTAAGTTACATACTTGAGTTCTCTATGGGCATGTTCTCAATAGTGAGAACAATTTCAAATGTTTTCATTCAAACCATGACTGTACTTCTTGGAAGGGATCTCCCAACAGTCACAGCTTTTTACATTGGGGTTTACATTGTGCAGTGGGATTGGAGCATGCAAACTGGATTCCTTTCAAATGAATCTAAAGCAGAAGATACTCTCCAGAAGAGCCTCTGAAGACACTCAGCCACTAATGGATGTCCATTCTACAGAATCAGTCCAAAGTAAGTCCCAAGACACATACAATACAGGTATCACATCCTCTGCACCAACTGTTTTTCCCTACCAATGTGCTCCTCTTGGATTGCACTACTTGCTACTGTAGAAACATGTAGCCAAAATCATGACTGAAATAATACTTTCAATCTTTGACCCGAGAGTTAGAATTTGTGCAATACTAACATTTCAAAGTCATATACTAAAAACTTGTTCATGGTAGTTTGCAGTCACAAAACAGCCTTATGCTTGCGAAAGCATATTTATGCTAACTTATGCTTAAATATATAGGGAAAAAAGCCTATATAGGAGTTTTGACGGACCTGTCCATGTTTAAGTTGGTCTTTAGGAGAAAATTCTAACAGATCTTCTGATGACAGGATTCTCTTCATTTTGGCAATTTCCTTCTCAAACACTTTCACATGAGATTCAATGGCATCCAGTTCCTAGATTTTGGAAACAAGAGAATTTGTAGATAGTACAAATACCAAAGCCAGCTTGCATTTCTGCCTTTCACTTAAATTTAAAAAGAAATACTGAAAAACAAGTGCAGCGTAAGCAGGGTATGTTAATGGATGCTACCAATCAAAAGGCTAGTTATTACAAATTACATATCATCATAACTTCTGGAGGAATTAAGTATCTAAGTCACCTGGTCTGTTTTAAACGCTGAATACAGAATTGAAATATCCTTGAAAAGTCACGTTATAAACTACCAGTAGCGACAAGACACTTTTCCAGTGGTGATGGTTATCAGCACAGGAAACTGGTCTAATTACACTGTTGCAGCTTCCTATAGGAAGAGTCTTACGTCAGATGGAAAATGGATCCACATACAATACAGCTGCTTGTGAACTCTCATGGAGACAGAGTCACAGAATAAATTAGGTTGGAAGGGACCTCGGGAGGTCTCCAGTGCCCATCAGAGCAGGTCATTGCCAAGTGCAAGGTCCTGCACCTGGGTCGGGGCAACCCCCGATATCAGTACAGGCTGGGGGATGAGGGGATTGAGAGCAGCCCTGCAGAGATGGACTTGGGGGTACTGGTGGATGAAAAGCTGGACATGAGTTGACAATGTGCACTCACAGCCCAGAAGGCCAACCGTATCCTGGGCTGCATCAAAAGAAGCGTGGCCAGCAGGTCGAGGGAGGGGATTCTGCCCCTCTACTCGGCTCTGGTGAGACCCCACCTGGAGTACTGCATCCAGCTCTGGAGCCCTCAGCACAAGAAGGACATCGAGCTGTTGGAGCGGGTCCAGAGGAGGGCCACAAAAATGATCCGAGGGCTGGAGCACCTCTCCTATGAGGACAGGCTGAGAGAGTTGGGGCTGTTCAGCCTGGAGAAGAGAAGGCTGCGGGGAGACCTTATTGCGGCCTTTCAGTACTTAAAGGGGGCCTACAGGAAAGATGGGGACAGTCTTTTTAGCAAGGCCTGTGGTGACAGGACAAGGACTAATGGTTTTAAACTAAAGGAGGGGAGATTTAGGCTAGATATAAGGAAGAAATTTTTTACAATGAGGGTGGTGAAGCACTGGAACAGGTTGCCCAGAGAGGTAGTGGAGGCCCCATCCCTGGAAACATTCAAGGTCAGGTTGGACGGGGCTCTGAGCAACCTGATCTAGTTGATGATGTCCCTGTTCGCTGCAGGGGGGTTGGACTAGATGACCTCTAAAGGTCCCTTCCAACCCAAAGCATTCTATGATTCTATGATTTGGGACCTGATCCTGTTGAGATTTGGGTATCTCCTGGGATGGGGATTTTACCCCCTCTTTGGGCCCCTGATATAGTGTTTGACCAATCTCACTGCAAAAAAAATCCTTCCCAATATGTAGATGGAATTTCCTTTGTTATAATTTGGGTCTGTTACTGCGCATCTTTTCTCTGTACACCCCAAGAAGAGTCTGGCTCTATCTTGTCTATAGCCTCCCATTATGTAGCAGTAGACAGCAGTAATACCTGCCCCCTCCCACCCCCGAGCTGTCTCTTCTCCAGGCTGAACTGACCCAGGTTTCCTAGCCTTTCCTCCTACATCCTGTGCTACAGCCCCCCGACCACCTTGGTGGCCTTCCTGGACTCGCTCCAGGTATGTATGTCTGTGTTGCATTGGGAAATCTAAAACTGAGCACAGCACCCACATATGATCTCACAGGTGCCAAAAAGAAAGATTGCTCCCATGGACCTCCTGGCTACATTCTTGCTTAGGCAGCCCAGGATGCTGTTGGCCTTCTTATTGCAAGCCCATGCTGCTGTGTCATGATCAACTTGTTGTCCACCAGGACCACCGGCCCTTTTGGCAAAGCTGCTTTCCAGCTGGTTGCCCCCAGCCTGTATTGGTATTTGGACATGTTCCCTCCTGGGTGCAGGACTTCGCATTTGCCTCTGTTGAACTTCATGAGGTTTCTGTCAGCCCATTTCTCCAGCCTGTCCAGGTGCCTCTGAATAAGAGCCCAACCCTCCAGCAAGATAAGCCCTTTTAATTTGCCAGTCAACAAGCCCTGCATTTGTCCTCGTAAACAAGGAGTTTCATCAATACTCCTGAACTTTACAGCTTAGTTAGACAACAAACACCTTCTGATGGTTTGTTGCCAAACAATTAATTTCCTCACCTGGCACACCTACTAAAACCAGCACACCTCTTTTCTATGCAGACAATATAAGCTGTGTTTCACAACATATGGTGAAGCTCTGATAAAAGGCACTTATAGATCACCCAGACTTACATCAGCCACATGCTGGATCTGTGGAAGAATCTCTGCTATCTCATGCTGTAAAGCTGCTACTTGATCACCTATTTCATTTAGCTGTAGCATTACACTGTCTGTTTCAAAGACTGGTGTTAGCTCCTCCAGTTCCAGGTAAACACTGTGTAGAAGATTGTGCTTTTGCTCCGAGTCTTCCAAAGCCATCTGGAGACAAAATAAGAGCTAAGTTTGATCCATCAATGGTGAACAAGAAAGTTTCACAGAGGGTAGGACCAGAAGGAATCAGTTTTAATTTCCTGTATGTCTTTGACCATTGCATATATTCCCAAAAGCTTAGTTCAGACTAAAACACTTCACTCCTAAGGGAACCGCACTACTGCATCCTGCAGGCAGAAAACTGAGAGACTGATGCCATGATTTTAAGGGAAATAATTAGATAAAGTAAGTCTACGTGAGCATGACAAAAGGCATGAAGAGGAAGATTTCAAACTCAGAGAGAGGTCTCATCCCAAAAAAAGAAAAGTATGAGATCCTGGAGAAGATTCCTCTCCAGCTCCTGTGACATGGAGCTGACCCCAAGTACATGAACAAGACATGTCAGCCAGACACCTGAAAAGGGTTTTCTGCACACCAGCCTGCAGACAGCAGATGTAACAGAATGCTCCAGAAAATATCTGGCCAGTTGTGCACGATGGGAAGATTCTTCAACTTTCTCTCTTGGCCTAAGACAAAGAGGGGACTTACAGAAAACTCGTATTTCAAATACGAAATTGCCAGAAATCCTCTTGGCACTTGTCTGGCCCTGATGTTCCCTGTAATATTACAAACGTTTGATTCTTGAAATTACCAATCAGAATTACCTTCAAGATACAGTGAGAACTGCCTTCCAAATCACAATTCACTTCAAAGTTTCCATCTAACACACAGACATCAAAATACAACTTTATCATTTTTGGATCATATACACACGATACAGAAAGAACCATACATATTCAGGCAGTAAAACCTGATTATAGCCACACAGTAGGGTAACAGAAGACAGTCACATATTTTTGGAAGATAGATGTTCAGCACTTTCACAAGATAAGATACGTCCAACACCGGAAAGTATCCCTCTATATTTCATGAGTCTCAACTATAACTATTTTTCACTTAGAGGTTTTATAGAAAACTGTAAATTATTTATGTCAGTAAGACTTAAGAATGCAAAATTGTGTCTGTACAGAGCCACCAGTTCTAACAAGACCATATATCTGCATTAACACTTACCTGAAGGTCATCAGTATGTTTGCGTAAGCTTTTTGCAGAGTCATTTTGAGCATCTGCTCTTAGCAAGCAGTTGGTGTTTTCTATCCAAACTTTCACATTTTTCAGGAGTTCATCATATTCTTCCATCTTGTTGGCAGCCTAGGAAATTATAGGATTTTACAAAAAGGCACAAACGCATATCTATTCACTGTATAGGACGCATCTATGGACAAGATCAAAAGAAAACGGGATGCATTTTCATCAAGGTCAGTTAAATTAGTACGGTGAAATAAAGATCATAGTTTTTCTGAAACAGTTTCATGATTTCAGGCTATTTCCTCTAATCAAAGGTAATTTTGGTGCTTTACGTGCTTACATTTCATGGGGGCCATTGTTGCGATTTATATGGCAATGTTACTTTAATAGATAGCCCATTAGCAGAGTCATAGAGAACCATCTCATCACCCATCCAGGGGCATGAATTTCCCATGCTAACCCCTACCAAAAACGGTGCAGAGCCGGTCCTTTGGGGTGGCAGCTGGAGGTGATGTTTGCCACTCCAGAAACTCTCAGCTACAATAAGCCAATGCACCTACAGCAGGCTTTTGACTCTTTACTCACTTGACAACCTTTGATGATGTTTTTTGCAAAGCCTTTATTTTGTTTTTTATAAGATGTGATTTTTTTAAAACTGTTACATTTCATCTACCTTGTTTAAAATGGCAGTTCTGAGCTCAGCAAGTTGTGAGACCTGTTGGTACTGCTGAAGGGGGCTCATTAAGATATCCATCAACTCTTGTGCGTGGCAGGAATCCTGCTCTACTATATCATGCACTTCTGCATCCAGTTCATTGAGTTTGTAATGCCAAAGGTCCAGCATATCCCAGATTTGCTGCATGTGGAGAGAGGGAAAATGAAACATAAGGTCAGGCTCAAAGATAACAGAGTTATTTGTTCTGCATGTGGGGCATGTGGAATTGCAAAGATTTCGGAACTGATACGACAGGAAAAGAACACTCTGCATCTACCGGTGTGATTCACAGTTGAAAAAAACATGTGTTTTCCTGTGAGAAAGAATTGGTAAATATTCACCAGTTAAATGCTTGCTTGTACTTCTCCTTTTACAGACATAAAATGAATGGAGGGCCACTTTACGCTCCTGCTAAACCACGCTCTGTAGAAACAACCAAAAATCTTCTAGCACCCACAAAATTTTTTGGCAAGATTACCTTCTGAACTTCTTTGGCTTTTGCAATGTTTTCACTCTTCTGTTGTAACATCTTTTCAATAGCTTGAAGGCCATTGTTAATAGTTTCTGCTTTTCTTTTCAGCACATACTGAGGAGAGCTCTGCAAGATTTCAAAGCTAACCTGTCAGAGTAAAGAGAAAACGGTAGGGGAGATTACAAAGATCTGCTTGTTTCTGTGCACCACCTCACCAAAAATATTCAAATTCTTTTTATTTTTCTCTTGACGAGTCACTTAAAAACACAGGAATGGAATTACACTTGCAGGGAGAAGCGTTAACATGAGCAGGTTCAACGTTTACATGTTGTTCAATAATTTCCTCTCACTTAAAAATGACTGGTCAAGAAAGGCAATCCCTGAGGAAACAAACAATAAGACACTACAACTCCCTGGGTGCTTCGCTTCAGCTGCTCCTTTTCTAATCTGTAACAGAGACTAATCATGCTGCATTGTGGAAAGGGTCACATTTAGATTTGTGCTATAAGAAACCTAGAACGATGCCTTTATGTCTCAGCTAATAGCTATTACTTCCATGTAACAAATAAGGGAATACAAAAGTGCATCAATGTATAGTGAATTTCTAAATATAAATTTAGAGATTTATTACTAAAATAAAAGGCTCTGAGCCCCATAAAGTATACGGAACTTAATTTTACTCTCCAGAACTCCACAGCAATGAAAAATCGGTACACTGGAGGGCCTGGTTTTCTATGTAAAGACAAAAACTCTCAAGTAAGATGAAGCTGAATAATTATTGCCTCAGCAGAGAACTGAGCGACACAGTAAGGTACCAGGTTACTATGGACTAGATGAAGTGCAGGGAGTGAGAAAGTCCTTGCTCTTAGCCCAAAGTGACATCTTTTCTTACTAAACCCTGCTAGCTGTTACGGTCAGCCAAGCACCAGGAAATTGGTAAATCATGGTAAACCCTTTGTGTGCTGCAGGCCTAGGATCTATGGGGCATATGCACATTAAACAGCTTTATGCTGCATTGATGCAAAAGATTTCTACTTTAGTAGCTATTCTGGTTTGAGGCTCCTTATATGGAAATACCTTATCCTTTTTGTGGGAAGAGGAATTAAGATCATTATTTAGTTAATAAATTACTTATCCATTTTTATTTCTTAATTTTATTAACATTATTTATTATTTATAGATTGCAACATGTAGTGGCAGACCAATATAATAATAACCATAGTAAGTTACTGCATTGATAAAATTGCATTAATCGAAATAAATATATAGCAAAAAGAACCACAGTGCTCCTCTCAAATACTCATGCTTATACAGAAAAGCTATGAAGTCCAGTCTGTACTTAGTGTCTAAGACTCCTTGGAAAAAGGAACTTGGACTGTAATCACTAGACACTTGACCATTACTCCTATCCCGGAGTATACCAAACATGAAAAAATATTGATGTTTGTAGTGATAGTTTCCGAAATAGAAGAGAAACATGTATGAGTGATGCGACACAGTTGGAAATGAGAAAGCAGACCAAGCACTGACTTCCTATCTTTCCTCAGAAAAAACGCTGCATCTGTCAATGCTCTGGTTATCAGTAGGGCAGGATTTTAATTTCAAGACTTCTTACTGGGACAAATTTATTACATTTTTCCCATAAAATGCATGGCATCAGAAGTACAATTTATTTTCATTTTTAGGTTAGCAGGTTTAGAATAAAGCAGATGCCAAGTTAATTCGATTTAACACATGCTGGTATCTCCTAGTATGTAACTAAACTGATCTCCAGTTCCACTAGGATTTGTTTCCTAAATGCATTTTAAAAATTCCAAGATAGTTTATATTGTTTTCCACTACCTAAACGTGAAAAGCAAATGTTATCTAGTTTCCAGGACCAGTTCCTTCACTCCAACATGTAGCGTGTGCATTCGGATAATCTTTTATCTCAGTGTTGTGGTTTAGCCCCAGTCAGCAACCAAGCACGACACAGCTGCTCACTCACCCTCCCCCGCCCCGGTGGGATGGGGGAGAGAATCGGAAGGGCAAGAGTAAGAAAATTCGCAGGTTGAGAAAAGAACAGTTTAATAATTGAAGTAAAATAATAATAATAATAATAATAATGAAAAGGACAACAAGAGAGACAAACAAAACCCAGGGAAAAGAAAACAAGTGATGCAACCGCTCACCACCCGCTGACGGATGCCCAGCCAGTCCCTGAGCAGCGATTGCTGCCCCCCGGCTAACTCCCCTCGGTTTATATACTGAGCACGACGTCATATGGTATGGAATAGCCCTGTGGGCAGTTTGGATCAACTATCTTGGCTGTGCCCCCTCCTAGTTTCTTGTGAACCTGGCACAGCAGGGGAAGCTAAAAAAGAAAGTCCTTGACTAGTCTAAGCATTACTTAGCAACAACTAAAACATCAGTGTGTTATCAGCATTATTCTCATACTAAATCCAAAACACAGCACTATGCCAGCTACTGGGAAGGAAAGGAACTCTAACCCAGCCAAAACCAGGACACTCAGTAAATGAAACAGTAAACAAAAAAACCCCAAAGCATAGATACTGTTTTACTTCCCTTCTCCTTCTCTCTCCTACCCAGTTGTTGGTTCTAAAAAGACTGGTTCCATTTTGGAACAGAAACTACAAAGTTAATCAAATTAAAGCTAATAAGCTGTAATGAATATGTCTCTAAATATTGAATGCAACATAAAATGAACGAATAGTCTGACAGACACTAACAAGTAACTGGATTTCAAAATTGTTTTATTAACTTTTCAAGTTTTATCAAATTAACTGAGATTTAGTCTTTAAAATTAGCATTAAACATTATTATTTCTGAAATAAGAGAACCAAAAGATTTTTTTCTTTTTAAAAGTAACACAAATGAATAAATAACAATGACAATAATTATACCAGGCTAAAATTTGACCCCAAACTTACAGTATTACTCCATTTTCCTTTAATTTTGCTTTCAGTTAACTATTTATACCCCCTGTAGATAGAAAACATTGCAAAAAGCTGAGGCAATGTTATTTAGTTATTTAAATTCCTTGCCTGCTTTTAAAGGAATGCAACCGTGTCCCAAGGGGTGGTATAAAGAACCATGCTGTGATACCCTACCATGTGTGCAAATTAGATAAAAAAAAAAAAATCTGGTTTCAAAGTCCTGTTTTAACTCAGTTTTGAAAATCTCTTCTCAGTTAAGCTATACAAACTTCCCAATCAACTTTGGCTACTAGTTCAGTTTAAGACTGGATAGAAGACAGGATCCATATCATATCCAATGCTTTATTGCTAGTGGTTCTGCCTGTCCTCTTTTAACAGAAAAGAAAAATATTATATTCACACTGCTTACTGTACGGTTATTCTAAAGGAGACAGTTATCATGAGGAATCTTTCCTCGTGCATACATTTTCACCGAGAAGAAAATGCAAATGAAAATAATCAATGTTTCAAGTTGAAATTTATAGTTACAACATTCATCAAATATTGCTGTACTTATTTATACATTACAAAAAGGTAAATATGAAAATTACATCAACAGTTACCTTGTCTTCTAGGTCTTGCAATACTTTCTTGCAGTCCTCCAACTGTGTTTCGATCTCTGCAGGAACTATTGTATACTTTTCAGAATACTTGATCCGGAGTTTCTCCATGATATCCTTTAGAGTTTGGCTTTCTTTACCAATCACACTCTGAACCTCCTACAAAATTAAGAATAACTTCAGCAGTTTTACCCAGTCTTTACTGAGTGCATGTGCATGTGTGTATACATACATATGTGTATATATACATACATACATATTGTGTTTTATATTTCCTACCATGATTATGGTTCGGAAAAGTTGTTTTTGTGATATCAAACCTAATCTGACTACCTCTGCAAGCAGATTAACTTCGAGAAATACTCACTCATTTAATCAAATGATGCTTTTCAATCTGTAAGAATTAATTGAACTTGATACTACTCAATGCCAGGCAACTGACGCACTGATGTTTATTGACAGGTATAGCAATTCGAAGTGCTCCTATGATTAAACGTTAACCTTTGTGCTCTCTCTTTTGCCAAAAGTGCATTTTCTCTTTGAAAGACGTGTAATAGCCAACGTTCATTCCTTCATTCTTATAAACAACACAAAGGCCACAAAAAGTAACAGGTTTCAAGCTGAAGTGTCTGCTTTCAGGCAATTATGCAGAGCAGCACAGCAGGCTCCTTTCAAAACAGTAGTTTCCAGTTCTTCATGAAGAATGTAGGTTTTATGAGATAAAAGAAACTTGAACAACTGTCTACAGCCTGTGGCCTAGAAATAAAATCCGATCTAAGTCCTCTTGCAGAAAGAATGAAGAAACTCATTTATTTTGAAGGTTTTCTAGAATTTCAAGTTGGAAAGTTCTGTTTGTTTGCTTTATGGTTCCTTTTCGCAATGCTCAGCTGTTTGAGAAACTCAAATGTTAACTCAAGTTATTGGGAAAAATGATCTAAAGCTCCTACCAGGCAATGAAAGACATTAAAATTAACATCCTTTTCTTTTTCAGTCAGGGGTAATGGTAATCCATTAACTCCTAGTCTTCACTTGGGAATCTTTTCCCTCACACAAATACAATGCACAGAAGAAATATGTAAGAGTCTGAGATTGATTTATTTCCTGTCGTCCCAGGACAACTGGGTCTGATATTAAAAAACTCAAAACCGTGAAACAGCTGTGTGCCTCATTCTACCATAGAGAAGGCTGTTGTTGTCAAATGGCCCAATTAAGATTGTGCCATCATTTACGGGAGTTTATAGATACCCTGACTTGAATTTGAAAGAATCAGTTACAACATTCGTCTCCAAAACAAAGCATGTCTCTGCAAACTAGTTTCTATATATAAATGCATGTTCACATTTCACAGATTATTTAGCTGGAAAGCAGATGCCTGTCAAAACTGTCCCAATTTTTTTCCTAGGGGAATAGATGATATAACTTCCCATTTGCATATTCATCTATGTTGGTGAGTTAAAACTTTGCCACCCGACTAACCTAGATTTGTCATCTGGAAGCGAAATAGGCATTTCCATTCAATAAATGCAACGGGGCCCCGAATAATGATATAGAGTTTATAGAAACTAGGTTTTCTTTGGAAGTAGGGATAAAATTGCCCTGCAGATTTTGGCTTACTGGTGTTTGCATTAGGTAAAATTAAGGAATTTTTCAATCCTTTCAGCTGAATCTTCTCAAAAAGAACAGGCCTGCTGTGACATACTGATACAAAGAAATCATTTGGCCGGTTTACTGCTAACATTTGCTTGTGCCGATTGCTGTCACGAACAGGAACAAGGTCTAAACTCACTTTTGGGTGAGTTTTAGGTGCCTGGAGTAGCACAGTTTGGATATGAGGAAAAAGAGCAGGCATCAAGCACCTGCAGTGGTAACATTTCCTCCTTGATACAAAGGACTGAGTAGAAGAGCAGACCCAACTCTAAATTCTAATTCTAAATAATTTTAAATAGAAAACCAGCCCTTTCAGACAAATCCACAAGGTTTCACCACAGTCATGCTGGCTCATGGGTTTTCAGAATTTCCTAAATATGTAGTTAATAATTCTCTCTCCTGCTAACCCCTAGGAAAATGCACATATCTGCCACCACGGTCTTTGGCTTCTGTACTTTTCCTAGCCCTTTGCCAGCTTCAAGCATCCACCTTCTAAAGAAAATACATGGTGGGGACCCCCAACTAGTTTTTATATAAGACTCAGCAAAGAGAGCCCAAATTTGTAATAGACCTCAGTAGGCTAGGATCAATAAATTATAAAGTTCTATAGTTAAAAGATAACCCAATTAAATATAATTTAAAATAAATTTTTGATCAAGATTTAAAAATTAAGATAGGAATATAAACACAATAAGACTAAATTGAAACAAATATAATTAATAATAAATAAACAAACCCACATTCAGGAAGCGTTAGGAACAATAGCGTTTCATAAAGTCAAAAATTCAAAGAAGGATAACAAAAATATGCTGTAATGATAGAAATGTATAGACTGGGTTGCTGCAGAGTGCTGGCTGCTGCTGGTAGAGACTGTGGTCTTGACCATAATATTTCTAAAAAACATTTACCAGGTTAACCCCCTGACGTGGGACATCAAATCCAGAGCATCTGAAGCTGCCCTGGCTAGGTATGCAGAGGGGGAAGGGGTGCAGGATGTGCACTAAGCCATCCTTCCTAAAAGGCATGCAACTGGCTGTGAATCTTTCTGCAATCTGTAAAGACCTCTATGGCTGCTAACTGGATCACGTAGAGGGAGAGGAACACAAACCAAGGACATGGCAGGGCCAAACATACTCTGCTGAGGCAGATTCATTCTCTTTAAGTCAATGTGCATATACAGATGCATATACTTTGCCACTAATTTTATTTGGAGCAAGTTCAAGCCCCAGCATAAAAAAAGAACATTTTCCGAATGTTCCTCCACAATAATAGAGCTGTTACCAACCTCCAGTTGTCCTGCCTTTCCAGTAGCATCTTGTAATAACACAGATGCAGCATTCTGTAATGCGTTTGTCACAGCACTTATTTCTTCAGTGATCTTGTTCCTCTCTTGAATCTCAGCTTGTACAGAATCCTTATGATCTTGCGTCTTTTCATACAACCTATGAAAGATTTCCAGCAAGAATATATTAAGTGTTAGACTCTACACTAAGTGGGAGTAATCAAAGAGCATGCTTAATACAGATATTTTAAAAATATATATCCAGAACCACATTTGTCTGTACTTTAGTATTATTTTCTGTAACTAAGTCTCTGAGTTTCTGTCCTTTATTGTCTCAGTTTGTTCAAAAATGAGTCTTCAGATATTGCTAAACAAAGTACGTTTGGTAGACCAAATCAGATAGCAGGCATATTTAAACAGCAAACAGAGCTCAGGTTCTGAGAGTTCAAAAACACTGGTAGAGCAGAAGATGTTCACAAAGATTTCCATGTCAAAAAGCAGGCATGGAGAAGGGTGAGTACAATCACAGATTTGCAAAAAATATTTGAGGCAAATTTTAAACAGTGGCACTCACTCAGTAAGGCAAAAGTTGCATTGTTGCAAAAAGCACAAGGTCTGATTTTCGTATGAGTAGAAGACCCACACAAGTCATTCAAGCTCACAAGAGCTTGGAGCCTCCAAAATCGACCATCATCCCTTCTGATTCCTTCTACATTTGAACACAAATTGCAGCCCACACATGATATAGCCAGGCTCATGTCTTCTCCCTAACTACTATCTCCCAATGCCCATGCTGGAGACAGCAGATGGGTTAGATAGAGGGACTGGTCTGACCCAGTAGGGCATTCACTATCTTTTAAGTGCATTACAGCTTTCGTATATTCTTTAATACCCAATAAAACGCTGTGCTTATAAGTAGTCCTATGTCATATCTCCAACAGAAATTTCACACCACTTACTTTTTACAGCGATCCTGCATTGCCTTTATCTCACATAAGGCAGGAAGGGCAGCTTCTGCCTCAGTATTTTCAGATGTATTCAGGATATTTCTTATTCGGTGAAGAAGTAAGAGTAAGAGGAGCTGTTGCTGGTTGATGTTTTCCTCAAATGAGTTCACAAAATCTAGTAATTCTACCAGTTCCTCTCTGGTGGCCTTTTCTTTCTCTTTAAG
>VYZW01029327.1:22522-33837 GCA_013401315.1 Balaeniceps rex | reverse complement strand
TAGACAGCTATCTTTTTTTCTACTTCATGACGTTTACTCTGAATTTGCCTCTGTGTCTTCCTTGCTCTATTCTTCAGACTTCTTAACTGATCAATCAAAAATAGTTGTTCAGACAGGCTCAGTTCCCCAGCTGTGACACGACTCTCTTTACAGTGGGATGAGATAAGCCCTTCTATTTCCTGTATGTCCTTTAAAATCTCCTTTAAAATGGCTTGTTGATTGATTAATTCTGACCATGTGCTGGTTTGGTTCATGTCAGGCCTGGCAAGCATCTCAGCATTTTGAAGCTGACAGTGAACTTTTTCTACTTCTGCAATAAGTCTTTGCCTCTCCTCCAGGTGGAGCTCTAGGTGCTGTAAAGTTTGAGCCGATTTTGAAACAAGAGCCTTGTATGAATTCTGCAATGTTTGTAAAAGGAAGGTCATGTCAGAGATCTCCTCTGGCTTCAAGTGGGGAACAATGCGCTGGAGCCCATAATCCAGTGATACAATCACGGGCTCTCTGTTGAGAACTTCTGTGCTCATAAGCTGACAATTTCTGATCTGTGACTTAACATCACTGGGGAAAAGTGCTGGTTTCTGATCAAGAGAGGACAGTGAATCTTTGACCCATGAAATATTTTCTTTCAGCCTCTTCATCATTTCATGTTTCATGAGAGCAGGACCAGTGATCTGAACATCCTCTTGAGGAGTTTGTTGCGCTGATAATGCTTCCAAATTGCTTAGCAAATCATGCATAGAGTTCTCCAAAGCTACCTTCTCTTGATCACTCCAAATTCTTTTCATCTGCAGTTCAATCCTTCTTTTTAATAGAGAAAGACCATGTTTAATGTCCTGTAGTTCTGTGGTCCGAAGTACAGGGTATTTGGCTTTTCCTTCAGATGAGGAATATAACTCTGCTTGTAAATACTGTTCTTGTATCAGTCTCTGAATATCCTGTGCTTTATTCATAAGCATGTTAAATTCATCAATTTCTGCCACAACTTGATCATGTTTCTTTTGCACTGTTTGTTCCATGTGTTGCCACCATTGCTCCAGTTGCCTCATTTGGCTTTCAGTTAACACTTTATCCATGCATGTTAAATGCTGAGATAAACTTTCTTGCTGAGTTTTCAACTGGTTTAAGACATCTCTTTCTTTTCGTAAGGACTCTATGCATGCCTTAATTTTCTCCAGAACAACTGTGTTGTTCATAGGACCCCTGCCAAAAATATGATTAGTGTTTAAAAAAAAAATTATCCTAAAACACGGAGTAGACACATTTTAAAAAGAGAATCGCACTTTTTAGAATATTATTCACTCACTTTATTCACTTAATCACATGTATCTCTCAATGTTCTCTCACAAATTTCCTAACCACCATTGCAGTGTAATTGTTTCCTGCTTATCTGTACAGCACCAGTTATTTCTAGGTATCTCTGCAGGAAAGGTATATTCTAATGTATATTCTCTAAAATTGCAGTATATACTAACATAGAATGTGTAATTTCCTAAAGGAATGTAGCCTCTCTTTAAAGTTACAATAAATAAAATCTTAAAAATCAAGAATCGTGTTAAGTCATCTCAAGTGAATTAACAACATTTTATGGTAATTTCTGATTTACAATGAAGATAAAACTTGGTTATAAGAAAAACTTCAAAAATACCCATTCATTCAAGATTAATTTGGAGGAGTTTATCTACTCATCTTTTATTTCCAGGAGTATTTTGTAATTCCCACCTAAAATACATTTAGCAGCTAGATTTCTATTCAATTTTTTTCAATCTCTTTGCTGTAAATTGACAATTTTATAAATTATTTTAAAGATTTTCAAATTATTGTGATACATTATTGTGACTGATAGGCTAGTTCCATGTCTTGAAGGCTGATTCATAAAAAGTACTAAATATTTTGTGTGCGTTGGTTACCTCTGAATTGGTTCTGTAGACTTATTTATTGCCACAGAATTCTTCCTGTCAAATAAGGCTAATTTTCAGAGTAATGAGATATTTCACTCAGAAAAAAAATAGAACTGGTGAGTCCTTAAAGAAAAACTAATATTTCACATCTGCCATATTTTTGCAAAAATATTTTAATATGGCTTTTATATAGGTTTTTAGCACAGCAACCATGTCTTTGTTTTGTCTAAAAAACAAAGAGTAGATGTTGCTAAAGGATAGCAGAGAACCACCAGAAATGCTTCTGTTTAAACTTACAAACTTATGAGACTTCTCTTGCTACCTAACGTTAACGAGATGGATAAAACACTGTATTCTTGTTTGAGCATTATTGAATTATGGCACGAAATTCAGTCTAGGACCATATTTGTTCTGCAACCTATTAACAGAAACTCTCAACTGTACTTACATTTTTATGTTATCTTTTTCTGTTGACAAATTTTTCATTGAGGACTGCGCAGCAGAAAGATTTTTCTGGTACTCATTAATTAAACAGTACTGTTGTTGCTTCACTGCCTTAACAGCATCTAGTTCCTGAAGCAGCCTGTCCCAGCAGGGCACCGCAGGCTCTGTGGTTTGCAGCTCTGCTCTGTTTGATCCTGCTGCTTTGGGAAACGCTTCTTGACTATGACACAAAGATTTTGCTTTCCATGTTTCCAGCTCAGTTTGTAAATTCTACAATCAAGCCCACCACAGAAAGAGTAATAAAAGAAGATCTTAAACACTTTCAGCTTTCAGCACAAACTACAGTTAAATACAGATACATCTACAAACATATGCTTGCTCAGTCACGTGCAAATGAGCACGCACGCCTGTGCACATCATGGAAGCACATGCGCAATCACAAGTGTATCTACTACTGCACTCTAGAAGAGCAGTACAAAATATGGTATTTACATGGACATATTTGTATTAAGGCACAGTGTTTTTTGAATACCTGGTAGACAAACTGCCTAATCATGCAGTCAAAGCTTAGATAAGACTACATGCAACAATTTTGTTTTGCCCAAGTGAATCATAATTCTGTAAGTGTATCACTACATTAACAACAAGGAACAGCTTTGCAATTTCCATACCTCCAGCTCCTTTAGTTGTTCATTTATGAGCACGATATCCAGTTCAGCCACCTCATTTTTCAGCTCATTGACCTTTTGTTCCTCTTCAAAATATTCAGTGTTTACTTGCACTCCAGGAAATAGTTCCTTCTGGACAACCACTTCTGCACCTGTGTCCTACAACGCAAAACAGGATTCTTATTTCTGAAGGTCCTAAACCAACAAGTTTTCTGACTGCAACACTTTGCTTCACATGTTTAAGCCATGCCTAAATCATGCTGTGGCTTCCCCCACAGCATCTGTGGGTCAACCAGGATGCAGAGGCTGGAACCTCCATCACTACCACCTGCCTCTGCAGTCACCCTGGCTTGCCAGCACTGCTCAGATAGCTATGAAATCTCTACCCATCATTTTAAGTTCGAAACTCTGATAGCCCCACCTTCAAATAACACCCTCCCTGCACCCACCTCTGCTACTGATAAATTCACAGGTCTATCCTGTCTTCTCCCCTTCCTCCTTACACATTCATGGACCTTTAACCTCTCCTCACACCCACATTCCTTCTGCTCAGCACCTGCCTTGATATACTGCTGTGTCCTTCACCAGGACCATCTCTTCAACTGTTCTTCATAGGGTGACTCATGCATGAAGCAGCTTGGCTGTGACACAAAGCCATGGCCGCTATTGCCACAAGTGCTATCCGAAATCAGGAGTAAGATGAGAGCGTTTAGGGAGCCATGTCTCAATGGGGGTGGGGAGGAAGGGGATGAGGGGCTCCCTGGCACTGCCATCAATTCCCACAATGACAGAAAGACAAGTCACTTGAGGTATGACCAGGTTTAACAGCCCATCAGCTGAGCTGAGGTTGTTGCCCAGGTGGATGTTCTTAGCCAGCCCCAGTTCAGATGTAAAACATAATCCTCTAAGTTACCTTCAGCTATTGCAGACAACAACATAAATGAAATGTCACGGGCTTATTGGGTCATATGGTGATACCTTAAAAATATTTCTGCATTTTCCTTCACCCAGTACCTGTCTATATCTGGTGTAAACTGTGATCTGTTCCACATATAGACTTCATTTGACTGAATGCATACAAAGATACAGATATGACTACAGTGAGAGCTTCTCCATGGTACCAACATATAAAATGGGCAACAATAAAAATTCTTGTTTGATACTCTGTTGCTACTTCAGATACTATTTTACTAGGAAGCAGCCAACTATCCCTGTAGCCATATCATTTGTACACTGTCACTGTCGCCTGTCTCTCTGTGGATCATGAGCTATCCAATATATAGCTGCTTCTCAGTGTGGGAAACATGTAGCACATTGCAGACATTATCAGAAAAGTATAATTCTATTTATTTGAACTCTTTTGGTTATTTTCAGTCAAAACTGAAGGGGACCACTCATGAAATAGTCAATCAGAGAACTTTTCCATTTCTCTGTGTATACATCTGTAATGGTTGTATCAATTCAGACATAAGATTTCAACTTAAGAGACTTTGGAGTGCCACAGAACTGAAGTAAGCAGAAAAATTCAGCTAAGCTATCACAGAGTGAGGAGGAAAACCACTTCATCAGGTTGAAATATAAATGCATCAAAACACAGAGAAAAGTAAGTGTCCTGACACTAAGAAAAACCTCAGGATTGCTGTGTACATGTTTTGCTTGTTTGTATGACGTTCTCAACACACACCGTGGCACTGCCTGCCCAGATACACAGACACATAGATAGTGTCAATCTCCTCACACAATAGTTTTAATGTTTCCTATAGTTTTTCAGTCCATCAGATAGTTGGAGAGGGAGGAAAACATGAGAAGGGAAGAGAATGGGGGTTGCTAACCAGCTACTGTCCTTCAGGTACAAAGCCAGGGCTCCCCTGCTGACTCTTCACAGCGCAGGCCTGTGGGAAAATACCAGACATGACTCTGGCTTTAGGCTAGGATATAGCCCACAGTCTAAATCCTTTCTTATCCAACACCTTCCTCAGGAAATCAGCAGAACCTACTTTCCCTTCCCTTTGCAAGCTCCAAATCAATTGAATACAAACATTTATAGATCACATTTAGAAATCAAAATCAGTCAATTTAGAATATTATAAATAGAATAGAATAGAATAGAATGGAATATTTTCAGTTGGAAGGGACCTACAATGATCACCTAGTCCAACTGCCTGACCACTTCAGGGCTGACCAAAACCTAAAGCATGTTGTTAAGGGCATTGTCCAAATGCCTCTTAAACGCTGACAGGCTTGGGGCATCGACCACCTCTCTAGGAAGCCTGTTCCAGTGTTTGATCACCCTCTCGGTAAAGAAATGCTTCCTAATGTCCAGTCTAAACCGCCCCTGCCACAGCTTTGAACTATTCCCATGCATCCCATCACTGGATACCAGGGAGAAGAGCTCAGCACCTCCCTCTCCACTTCCCCTCCTCAGGAAGCTGCAGAGAGCAGTGAGGTCGCCCCTCAGCCTCCTCTCCTCCAAACGAGACAAGCTCAAAGTCCTTAGCTTCTCCTCATAGGACATGCCTTCCAGGCCTTTCACCAGCTTTGTTGCCCTCCTCTGGATGCATTCAAGGACCTTCACATCCTTCTTAAATTTTGGGGCCCAGAACTACACACAGTATTCAAGGTGAGGCCGCATCAACACTAAATACAGTGGGATAATCACCTATTTTGACTGACTGTGTTTAATACACCCCAGGATGCGGTTTGCCCTCTTGGCTGCCAGGGCACACTGCTGACTCATATTGAGCCTGCTTTCGACCAGCACCCCGAGGCCCCTTTCTGCAGGGCTGCTCTCGAGCCACTGCTCTCCTGATTTATACTTGTGCCCGGCATTACTCTGTCCGAGGTGCAGAATCCGGCATTTGGACTTCGTTAAATTTCATCCCATTAATCATTGCCCAACATTCCAATCTATCTAGGTCCCTCTGCAAGGCTTCTTGTCCCTCAAGAGAGTCAACACCACCTCCCAGTTTGGTATCATCAGCAAACTTGCTAATGGTGCATTCAACTCCTGCATCTAGATCATTGATAAATATATTGAACAGAACTGGCCCTAGAAGAATAGACTTAGTAATGTCATTCAGTAATGTACCTTGTTCAGCTTGAATTCATCCTCCTTTATCTATTTTATTTCATTTATTTTCTTATGCTGGATCACCCTTGGATTTCAGTTTTCTGATCTGCCTTCCTTATGATGGCAAAGACTACCACAGCTAACTACAGTAATATGGAAAGAAGTTGTATTGATTAACAGTTGAAAGATAAAATCTAATATCCTAAAATATTAGGATATTATTATCCTGATTATGATGGCTCTGAAAACCAAAATTGCTCTTTTGAACAGATCCACTGAAAAATATGATGTGGCTAGCACTTTGGATAAAGTTCAAAACTACCATGGACATAAAGCAGAACTATACACAATGGTCTTGATTTTGATGCGACAGTAATTGCCTCTTCTTTTATAAGAGAACTTCAGCTGAAGCCCGTGTGGAAAAAAAAATTCAATGACTCTGACAAATGCAGCTTGGAATAACAGAATGTGGGTTACCTCATGTGCAGAAACTGGGGGATTAGATTCCAGACCATCTTTCTCAGCTGCTGCAGATTTCAGGACTCGACTCTTCTGGCTTTGTTGAACCTGCTCCACATCTTCTCTATATGACTGATTCTTGACATCGCTAGGTTTCTCCTTTTGGTGTAAGAAAAATAAAAGAAACAAGTAACCAAAAAGCCCTAATCAAACCTGTTGAGTAGTAATTACAGTGCTCGAGATGACAAAAGTTATGAAACCCATAAGTACAGGTAGATGAGGAAAACCACAATTACATCTCATATTTTACTGAGGGCGAGGTTATGGCAAAGGAAACCATTTAGAAGAAGCAGTGCTGTAATTTTCTTATAAATTTTTAGAAAAATTGCACATTGCAAGTGTTCTTCCTCTGACCTACGCTGCTCATGTTTCGCTATTCTAAGCATGGACCTTGAACTGTGTACCCCTGGATGCAGTCTTGAATGCATTTTTTAAAAGGTTTAGCTTTTTCCTGAGGCTCCAATCTTGTACTTGTACTGTAGACCGAGAGTCTGTGGTTAGACACCCAGCCGATTAGCAGGCAGAATATTCCCATGGGCAGCCTGGGGATTTGCTGTATGTACATGCTGAGGTATTTGCTGACTGTAAGTTCTGCCTGAGTTTGTTTATCATCCGGGGACAGATAAAATAAAACAGCCACCTACACAAAATAAAGAATGGCAAAGCCTTACAGCATGACCATGGTGGAGAGCACAGCATCGAGGACCTATCCGTGCTGCACAGATATCTGAGCTAGTGGCTGCCAGTCAGATAGGATAGGTACTGAAAGTAGCCCACCCACAACCCAGAATGAACAAGTTTACCCCAATTCTCTGCAAGCTCGTGAGTGCACACTGTGCTCCACCTTGTCACAACTACTCTGCTTTCAGCTTCACACAGTTTGCTAAAACTCAAAGTCTGAGAAGAGTCTGGCTCTGTCTTCTCTGTAATACCCCTTCAGGGAGGGAGACCCCTGTTAGCCTTTTCATCTCCAACAAGAACTCCTCCCACTCATTATGGCTCCAGCTCCTGAACACTGCTCTAGTTTGTCGAAGTTCCCCTTGTACCAGGGTGCACCAAACAGGACACAGCATTTCAAATGCAACCTCATACATGCAAAGTAAATATGTAAATAAGAAATCTAAATAAATGAAAGAGACTCAAGCAAAATAACAGTATTCAAGCAAAATGGTAAGAAGACTTCACAGTACATCCAGGTGACTTGGAATGCAATATCCTCAGCAAACCACTTTGTGGTAGCCTGTAATAATGAAAAAAAAAACCCACTCCATACTAATTTTAAATGTACAGGAAAGGATTCAGAGACTTAACACATAGTACATATACAGCACACCAGGCAAAAATACCTCAGTGTAACTTGAGGTTTTTATTATTTATTTATTAGTAGTATCATCCCCACTGCAACTAAACTGTATACATATATCCTCAAATTCAATCACTTTTGTGTAATCCCATGTCCAATTACCTCTGCTGGATGGGTTTCCTTTCTCGTCTCATCACCTTCAATACCAACACCATCCTGATGCCTTTCCAGTTCTGCTTCACCGCCGTGAACTGCATTGTCCAGAACATCCTCTTGGACCCTATCATGTTTGTCCATACCTGGGCTCTCTTTATCAGCCTCGCCCTGATTTGAAAAACACAAAATGTTTACAAGCAGTAAAAGTCACAGTCCAAAATCTAAGTTTACTAAGGAACATCACACTCCACAAGCTGTCTACTCTATCTTCAGTTTAGCTTAATGAATGAAGGAAAAGGCTGAGGTAACCCAAACCCAGAGTCTCTTGGAAACACCTGCTCAGATCAGTTTGCCGTATCGGGACCTTAATCACTATGAAACACAAACCAAACAGGAGTAAGTGCTCACATGATTTTTAATACTGCCATAGAAGTTTCTGCTTAGACACATTTGGCAACTCTAACTATTGATCTTGCTCCTTCTCCAGAAATCCCTGTACGGATGGTTTCCACTCTGATATTTTGATGGTCACCTCTCCCAGCTACTGTTATCACTCATTGGTCAGGTCAATGAGGGAGTTCTCCAAATCGTTCCCTCAGGATCCCTGCACACATGAAGTCATTTACAGTGTGAATGTCCTGAGGTCCCCCAAAGATCAGCGGTTCCAAGTTAGTGACCTCTTATTACCTATCTTGTGAGTGCGGGTGGCAAAACCCATTGAAATGACAGGTTTTGCATCACGGAGAAAGTGGGTCCAAGCCCTGGGGGCTTGTAGAGATCATCAAATTGCTCTCTTGCACACTTCACATGTGCAAGGTTTTGCCTTTCATCAGGTAAGGAAAATATGTCTCTGTAAGACTACAGAATTTAAGGAATTACATATGCATTTCTAGTGAATAGACACACACACACACAGAGACAGATATACACTGACATGTATTAGAACGTATTTGTTAGGCACCTGAACAGTCTGCCCCAATCTGTCCTTGCTTTGACGGATGCCCTGTAGTGGGCTGTCTGACAATACACTGCTTTCCTCCAAAAGTGGATCATTTTGCTTGTCTTTCTCTGACATATTTCCATTTACATCTTGAGCCTAAGAGAAATGACATAAAAGAAAATCTGCTTGAGTGACTGTAAACGTTGTATTTTAACATTAAAGCTCTGAATGGCAAAAATTATTATCTATGAAAACAAACAGGACAAATATTATGCTGCAGTTCTAAACAAGTCTTACTGGTTTAAGAGAAGCTCTCAAAGTTCTTTGGCAGAGGCGTATCTGCAATTTTCTCATCTATACACCTTCTCCCTTTGTGTCCTGACCAAGGATACCTGCTCTAATTACGTGCAAGAGAAAGCTATACGCAGGCTGTGTTTAAATGGAAAACTGCAGTTTTGAATAGACATTATTGGCTTGTCACAGACTTGTTAAAACAAGGGAGTTGTTCTCCACATCTTTGATTTATACACATATATTTACAGAAGGCTTAATTTCAATTAAATTAAGGATGCAATATAGGATGCAATATACAAAAGGCATTTGAGAGACAGATGCTTCTCTAACCAGTCTTCCACTGTCATTACTGTCAACAAATATACTCACATCATGCATTTCCAAAGGCTCCTTTAACTCTACTGCTGTGGGGCTCTCTTCTGCAGCGACAGGAGTATCAGAAGTGATCTGTATCTCTCTCTTCAGCATTGTATCTGCCTTATCTTCCATTTGTATTTCATTACCAAACTCATCTTTTAGCTCAAGGGCTTCACTGAAAATATTTTCCTCCTTTTGCTTGACATTTCCAAGTCTTTCTTCCAGACTCCTGTGTTCACTCTGAAGTGTTTCAATCACATCCTTAATAAACTTCTGTCCTGGTGAAGAGGTGTTTTGTTTAACAGTTTCTGCTAAAACCAAAATCTTCTTTAACGTGTCTTCACATCGACTAAGAGGTGCTTGTTGTTCCTTTAAACACGAAGAAAACATTTTATTGAAAAGTATCTTCACTCAATATACTTAATGCTAAGATCGAAAGTCAGTCACTAAAATCATAAATATTTGTTGTGAACAACAAACTGTGCTGAAAAGAATATGCAGACCTATTTGCTGAGAAAGTCAAATACTAAACCAGTAATTTTAGTCAGCCATTTTTAGGAACAGAGAACACCTGAAGCTATAAGCATTACGACAATGATAAAATAATCAGATAGTATGCTGTGAGGTGCATGGTAATCTTTCCAAGTTCTGAACAGATAATCCCCTCCCTCTCCTATTGTTTTTTACTTGTTAGAGGTATAGCAAATTCTGAAGGAAGGGGAATTGCAGTGATCCATATCTGAGCTATGGTTTCAGCTTTCAGTAGTTCTCTATGCTCAAAGCTACAAGACTGTTATCCATTCTGCCAAAGTGCAAAACAATGTCTACTTATGCATGAAGGACACTTCTTATAACTGACCTTGGCTCACTGACATTTGCCTAAGCTTTCCGCACTGGCTAATTTAAAGACACTTACTAACGCCAAATTTAATGATCTCTTTCCTCATTATGCCCAGAGAGAAAAAAAAAAACAACCAACAAAATTGAAGAAGCCTGTGTGCTTGAGCTAGGACAATTTTACCTTCAGTTCAGCTGACAGTAAAGGTCCACTCAGTTCATTAAGACTGGTTTTAGGCCTACGATTATCTTGATAAACAGAACACCACATATACTTTTTATTTTAGAAAGGTTTCTTAATTTTTCAGTTTGACACCATTAGCAGTTCTCTTTTATAAATGTGATGGTGTCTACAAGCCCCTACGGCACGGACCCACTTTCTCCATGATGCAAAATCTGCAACGTACCTGTGATTTCAACTGGTTTTGTTCAGCTGACAGTTGTTCCATTGCTGGACCTTCACAATCAGCAAGCTTCGCAGCGACAGTTTTCAGCTCAGTGCTCAGGCCTGCTACCATGTCCTGAAACTGCTGATGCTCTTGAACATGACTTTCCAATGTCTGCACTATGGTCTAGAAACCAAGGAGTTTCTAGGATTAGTCCATCATTAACTCAAACAAATATAACTCAGCCACAGACTGTCACAGCTTTTCCAGGACCTCAGCAGCACAAAAAAATTGCTTGTTTCCCATAAAATATCCAGCTAATCCCCAGTGCACAGAAAATAGTTGCCCTCTTTCCAGCACATCATGGACTCCACCATGAACAAAATCTTCATTAGTAGCAGGAAGCAGAAGAGTTTGCGTTCCATAAGGATATACTTCTAAAA
>VYZW01029327.1:2322-15348 GCA_013401315.1 Balaeniceps rex | reverse complement strand
GCCTTAGCTGCCATAGGCACTATTCCACCCCTAAATACCTTACTCTGTATGTCAAGTCTCTTTCAAGCGGATTGAAAGGTAACTTAGAGGGAGCTGGGAGAATTAATTAAAAGCTGTATCTTTCTTCCAATGCCTGTGATTTCACTGCCCCAAACACTAGTGGTCTGACACCCAGAATGCACACAATCCACTCACTGCTCAACAGGAGGTTTAAATCTTGCCAGCCTTGAACCTCCAAGCAGGAAGCAGCTCTTTCTTCACCTCTCTGCCCAGTGCAAAGAGGATGGAAAGTTGGCTTAAACTGCCTACTGGGAGCTCCCCTTGCGGGCGGGCTCAGGTGGCACAAAGACAACCTCTGTATATTGCCCAGTCTTGGAAAAGATAGAACCCAGTACCCCAACTACTGCTTCAACATATCCTGGGTGGTATACTGTTGTCGTGTCTATCACTAACCATATCCAACAGCTGCAAGGGTTAACTAACTACATCTGATAACATCCAGTGAAAACAGGCTTTTCATTCATGTTTCTGGCAGCTTAAGGAAATATTCAAGCCAGGCTCTTCACTTGAGTTATTCCAGCAGTTTATGACACATACAAGAGAAACACTTATGAAGACTTGCCCAGGAGAGAAATAACGAACAAAATTATAAAAGATGCGTAATTTGTGGCACGCTACCTCTAATTTAGTAAAGATCTCTAAGGTGTCAGAAGGAGACAAAGCTTTTAAAAGTGATTCAGTCATTCCAATCTGTGTCTTGGCCAGATCAAGATCTCCTTTTAGTTCTGCTGTATTCACACTGAGTTCACTGGTCTCCGGCTTCGTTGACAAGAGCTCTTTGATTAGCTCCATTTTTTGCACAACAGATGATCTGATGACCTTAAAATTGGAAATAAACATACGTAAGAAATTATATAGGATTGATTTCCTAGAATATTACAGAGCTCCATGATAGACATAAAAAGCAATGAAATGATCTGAAGTCCAGACGTTTCAATCACAGCTTTTTCCAGTTTCCTTCCCTCCCACTCCACAAATTGAAAAATAACAGTATTTAAGCCCTGCTTTTCTGAGGAATGATCTCAGTTCATCTTTATTAGCGATGCATTTACTGGTGCTGCTTTACTAATAAATTTATTTGTCAGTCTACTCTAGTGTCTACTCTCAGCTGGATAAAGGCCTTACATGCGCTTTGGCTACCAGGAAAAAGAGGGTGCCAGCTCTCTCTGTAACACACCTCCCTGCAGTGATCCCAGTAGGGGAAATTCCCCACAGTGATACAAAAAACAGGGAAGGACAACAGAGAGGTGGGGGGCTCTGGCTCGAGACTAGTCACTAAGGAGCAACAGGTCGTTAACCTTATCCTTAAGCCTTCTGTAGATCTGCATGAGACAGCAACTCAACGGGATCATGGCCACATGCTGAAACACCACCCCAGGGGGCTCAGGGCGTCTGGTGCTCCCAAGGAGCATAACGTGCACAGTACAAGGTTGCAGAGTCATTTCCTAAGCTCCTTAGATCACTTTACCCAGTGAAACTCCTCTGAGTTCACTGCCTGCTGAAGCTAAACACACAAATAGCCAAACCAGGTCAAGCTCAAGGTGCATCTGACAGAGACTGGGAGCAGATCCTTAGGGAACTGGTACAGGATCAAAGTAGGCTAACATGGTCTCGAACAGTGGAGAAGGATTTATTCTTTGCTGTGTGAAGTTAACACAAAAAGATGAAGATTTCCTTGTGATATCCCAAAGGAAAACATCACAGTAAACACCACTCTATGCAAATAGCTACATACTACCAAGCTGCGTTAAACCATATCCAGGTAAAGGTACAGTTTAAAATAGACAGTCAGCACGCTGAGTTGCTGGGATCCCCAAAGGGATGACGAGGTCCATTGTGCCTTGTTCTCGGACAATAGCTAAAAGCCAGATATCACTGATATTGGCCTCTTTCAGCAGGCCTGCAAAACAGTTGGGTCAGGTCTAAGTCCCTAAAAGGCACGGGACTGAGAGAGGCCTTTGTGTTTAAAATGACTGGTTTGGTTCTAACAGCGTGAGAAAGACAACAAATAAAATGTCACTGCTAATAGCCAACAAAAAGCCTCCAATTCTCTTTGGGTAGATTTAAGTCAAAACAAGAAATGATTGTGGCAAAGATGATACTAGAAGCAGGGCTGTAGTAATGACTACTGGCGTATTAGCTGTAAAAACTTCTTTGTACCTGTAGCTCCAGTGGAGGTTCATTACTATTCAAAAGTTCTTCTATCTCAGCCACTGTGTTGTCAAATTTCTGGAGTTTCTGCTCTTGGACTCGTAAGCATGCCTAAAGGTGGGAAAAAACCACATTGGTAACTGTGTTTCCCTCCCAAATTAAATTTCCATGTTTCTGTTAGAAAATTATATTACTAATATTCTGATTCTGCATTTTGGAATATAAAGCTCCCACAACTGGTCCATTTCCTGGTTTTCATTTTAGCAATTCAGACATTTTTTTGTATTAGAGTCAGAAACACTCTATGTTTCTCAGGCAAAGCAGTTGTTAATGCAAATCTAGCATAAATTTAACAATCTTAATTATTTTACTTCTATATTAACCCAAGTGAATTTACAGGAAAATAACCTTAATTTTTTATTTATTTCTTGATGCTTCTATTAAAAAGGGATATTCTCAGATGTTATAGACTTAAAGTCATGAGTTGGCATGCTGATTATACACTTTGGTAGGGATGTGATACAACACATGCTGTAAGCACTTTTTTAAATGTAAATCCTCTGTATATGAAAAGACCTCTACTCATTTGAATGGATTTTGGAACAAGCCAGTAATGTGAAAGTAAAATACCAGCTTCAACTTATGAAACAGGATATATTTAAAATAGTCACATTGTCTCATATTCCCAAATCAATATTCCAAACTCCCTCAGGACAAAGTATTCCTTTGCAGTCTCTGTACAAGCAATCATCAAAACCTATTCATGTTCTGCAGCCCTTAAAAGAGTTCCCATTTGCATACTGGCTACAGGGGAAAGCAGAACTTCTCTCACATTATTTATACTGTTAAATATACAGTGAAATAATTAATTACTCTGTTCTTTTGTGACAGGCTTCTTGAAAGCACATGCACCAGTGCTCTGCTGCATGGTCACAAAGGACCCTGGGTTTCAACCCTACATAACATGATACACATTGCAACTGTTGGGGGTTTTTTTGTAATTAACATTAATGTAGAGATGTTTCAGGATCAACAACAAAAGAAATAATAATAAATTGATAAATGAACCTGATGCCCTCTGCACTTTAAATCATTTTACAAAAATACCAATGCACTGAGTTCAGTTTTCTCTCCTTCTATTCTCCTTTTATAGTAGCTCATGGGAAACACGGTTTCTCTCTCCCTTGCCCTCTCCTCCCCTCTCTTTTGAGAATTGTCCTCTCGCACGGGAGCAGTGGAGTAACCTTAGTGCAGCCACCTCCAGCACAGCCCTTCCTAAGCACCAGCAGAGGCAAGTCGGGGGCATGGTCACATCATGCCAGGCTTGAGCAGTTTCCAGGTAACAAAATGGCTCTTAAGATGCAGCTGCCAGATGGTGCATTTTTACTGGAGCCCTTGGGGACCTGAACTACTCCAGGTAAATTCTAACAATACAGTGGTGAAGGCAATAATAATCTGACAAAATATCCACCTCTGCACAGCATGTATACTACTGTTTCACTGGGAAGATCTATATACAAAGAACACCTTGGCTTTTTACTGCTCTGCAAATGAAAACGAATGAGCAGCGCTAACAGTAGCAGTAATGCTCCAAATAAGCATAACAAAACCCAGGGCATTTGTACCATGTAAACACTGACAAAAAACTGCCTGCATATTCTCAAACAAGCGGATATGGAATATACTTATGTCTCAACCCCACTCAAGCACGAAATTATTTTTGTTTAGTCGGTACTGGCTATAACCACAATGAAGCAGCGCAGCTTGTCCGTTATGGCCCTAAAGTCAGAAATTAAAATATTTACCGCCATATGTGAGGCTCTTCAATGGCATAGAACTAGTGCATGTGATTTTACACCCAACTGCACCCCGATACCAAGAGTTAATGCTATAATCTGTGTGAAAGGGGCATGGGCAGCCCAGGCTCTGCTGATGTCTACCTGCGTGCAGCCCCTGGAGACCCTTAGCAGCCGGCCACTATTAAGGTTGCGTTAAGTTACACTGGGGAGCACACAGGGACAAGGATCACAGGAGCAAATAAGCCACCTCTGCAACCTCTTCTTGAACTGTGTATTGCTTAGCCATTTCTGAGGATTCAGTATCTTCACCTGTAGGCAATTTCTAACTAGAAAACTAATCATTAGCCTATATACACTCTCTTCCCTTTCTTCTCTAGGCACAAGGAAATATGTGCACCTCTCTACTTAAATTACAAGCTTTCCAGGCCTTCTCTTTGCTGTATGTTTGTCCAGCACAAAGGAATGAGGAGGCTTTTGTAGTCTAAAGCAGCATTTGCAGTGTTGCATTAATTTAAAACAATTTATTATACATATACGCTATCTATCTATCAATCAGTTTCCAAGACCTGCATCCCCAATACATTATGCAATATCTTCAGTGAAACTATCCATGCAGATACAACTGCAAAAGTTAGAACTTCCTCTGCTTTTTGCAGTGCTGATTATTTCTATGCAATGTGCATGTTTATATCAAAGTCCATATCACTGCATAAGTTAAGGGTAAAAAATATCCATTCAAATTACCTTCAACTGCGTAAGGTCCTCTTCAGTCAGACAATGGCTTTCTGCATTCTTAAGTTCTGCATTTGCCCAAGCGTCGATTGTGCCAGATAAACTAAGAAGTTTTTCCCACAAAGCCTGAGCTCTTCCCAAATTATCACAGTAGTTTTCAGTCTTTTCATTGATCTACCATGAGATTTATATGCAGAAAACACACACAGATTTCAAAAACGTTGAGTTATATTACAAAAGCAAAAGCAGCGTAATAAAATCGGAGTGAGATGAAACCACCCACAAAAACAAGTGCGGCAAGGGAAAAAAAAAATCTCATGTGTCTTCACAGTGAACTGGTCATGGAGAAGATATTTAAATCCCTGCCACACATGTCACCAAACATACCAATCACAACGGCAGCTTGCTAGTTTTAAGGCAGGTTTAGGAAGGAGCCTTGCTCATTAATGTTTATCTACTCTCAGTAAATACCATCTAATCTCAGTATTGATGCACTGCTTAGATCAACAGTGGCAAACATGTCTCACCAAAAGTACCAGCACTGTAATTCTCCAGATTGTCTCCAAAGTCTAAATCCACAGAAGTTGTTATGGAAGCTTAAAGATTCATGCAGAAAGCACAAATATTGCCTTTCTGCATGTCCTAGAATTATTTACTGTCAAGCAGTAACCATGATATAAACTACCTGAGAGATCAGAAACATTATGCCAATAGACACTCTGCAAGCTTTGCTCTGGTAAACACTTGGATTTATCTCTTAAGAATCTTTGCCATATTGCACTTAATTTATTCCAAATATTACACATGCGTCAGAATCAATTACTATAATGCATAACAGATAAGACCACCCTGATAATTTACTTTTTACATACATCCAGCCATCTGTCCACAATAACGTTAGCCTCATTCTCGAACGGAGGCTCCTCAAAGCTTCTCATTTTATTGAGCTGGAATTGAAGGTTTTTGCAGATCTGATTTATTTTGTCTACATCCTCAGAGCGATCATTAAATTCCTCTTTTGCCTCTTCAATCTGTGAAAAAGACCAAATGGATATTTACGAGCATGTTTACTTATGACTGTTTATTCAGCAAAACATTTTTAACTGATGTGCTGTTCTTTTTAGTTTAGAGAAACAGCAGCATTACACAAAATAATCTATTTTATATAATATGATGAGACTAGGAACATATCCTGTGTTGTTATATCCCTGTCATGCTGATAGGAACATTTCCCTGTTAGAAATCCATATCATTCTGTTATTGGCTGCTAAACAGCTGAATGGGAACTACAGATAATACATTTCTGACTAAGAGAGCCAAAACCACAGTTTGCTTTAAAAGTCATAACTGCACAATCCAAGGAGACTGTATATCCATACACAGAACCTCAGTTACAGAAATAGACAACGCACAATGTAATAAATGTCTGAGATATTGTTACAACTCTAAAAAATATAACCTGGCAGTCTTATCTGCAGGTTTTGAACTACTTTTAAAAAAAAACCCCTTAAATCCTACTTAAACATAGCCATTGTCAAATATGCCATTGCCAGAAACTGAAATGTCCCTTCTTCCTACTTTCTATTTAAACACTAGACTGCTTCTTTGTGCTTAATTGTAATGTTAGTGTTTACAAACAACATGGAAGCTCGCTGGAAAAGAAACACTGACCTCTAGTGTTAGGCAATTTGATATTAAAAGCGCTCCTTATTTCCCAGAGACAAGCATTACATCTTCTCATATAGATACTGCCAGACACTGAGATAAGGGGAGGGCTGGCAGAGCAGCACTCACAAACTGGAACAAGGCAGAGAATCTTCTCTGTTATTATTTTATATAATTATAAATAACAAATCATCAGCACTCAAGGACATGCCTTGCACTTTGCCGCAGCTATTGCGGAGCGCAATTCTGAGAGTGGGAGTTGCAAAACTCAAGGTGAGGAGGGAGGGCTGTTAACAGAGCGAGGGGTCTCCATACAAGCAGGGGCCAGGGTATGCAGGTGATTTCCCCTGCAGCAGGAGTGACACGAGGTGCCAGAGGTCTCACTGGTGAAACCAAGAAAAGACCTTGCCTCAGCTGAAGGGGGGGTGGCACACAGGGACACTATCCCACTCCCTGAGGGAAGAAACTACTTACATTCCTTCTTAAATTTAACCATCCAAGGCACTGCCTGAGAGCCAATGTTCCTGAACGATATGGGCGATGCCTCATCAGAAAGCCTAAAACTGGGATCTGAACAACCGGTTATATAACCCAGCCAGGAAATGTGAAACCTGTACAGTAAAATTGTCACGATGGACATGCTGCTGTTCGCTAATCCATTAGCCATGGACAACTATGTCCAGTGATTGTATTCATTTAGCCAAGAAGAACGTAGCTAGCTGTCAAATTTTTGTCTGAAAAAGTGGTAATCTTTAAACTAAATGAGGGGGTGTCCAGCAATACCTGCTCACTCAGTCTCATCAGCTACTGCAAACGTTTAACTGCTGTCAAAGACAGCATGGAGCAAATGTTGGTTATGGAGGCCAAGGCTCTTAAATAGAAGGTCTGTCTTCTAAGAAGGTTTGTAACATAGAAGAAGCAAGAGGAGAAATACCAAACTATGTCATTATGGCTTCTAACTGCAACACAGTTTGGTTAGCAAAGTCAATGTGAGGGCAGAGATTCATGCTGCAAATGTAAACAGCTCAAGGAAATACTGTATCATCAGCCCAGTCAAAACCGTTTTGGCCTCCAGAAGTCCACATCCCAAGGCAGCACCATGCTGGCTATCCCCAAGCTGTCTCTGAGCACACTGGTAATGACATACAGCAAGGTACACAAGCTCCAGCCTGGGAAGCAGGATAGATCTGTCATAGCCCAGTCTCTGAGCAGATGTGCCGTGCTGACACAAGCCTTATGGCTCCTGTTCCTGATCCTGCTTGCTCAGGGCTAGCTGAAGATCTCTGCACAGCACTGCACGGTGCAGACAAACCCCGCAGCCCTGCCTGGGACCCAGTGACATGAGCAAGGAGAGGATACAGATCTAAATTCTTGGTTATAAGCTACAGCAACAGCAGAGAAATAAGCAGCCCCAAGGAGTTGCATTACTTATTATTTTCGCTTTAAGTGGCACAACTTTTTAAAGTATCTTCTTAGTAACAAATGAATTTGCTATTTTTGTATATCTACAAACTGCCCACTATAAGGTTTTTAACTCAGTAGAAAACATAGAAATATTCTAAAGGGGGTGGGTGAATATGGCTGATTTTAACGTCTTTTTGGTAGGACAGGATGTCATCTTATTTTGATATTAGATCATAGTTTTTCTATGTTTAGGGTTTTTTTTAATCCCTCCCCTTTAACAAGACCTTGATTCACTAAGCAAAGCTAGACATCAACTTAAAACAAAACCAGGGTATGGTCCCTAAATGAATTTTGGAAGCCAAAGTGAAAGCAAGGTCTTAACATTTGCCCTGAAGGCTCGGTGCGCAAGGGCAACCCTACACCAGAAAGCTCCCAGGAAAGGCTTTTCTTTCCTTTTCAGTAAGTTCTTGTTACTCACCTTTGTTATTAGTCTGTTCAAATTCTCCTTCCCCATGTAAGAAGTTTGCTGTGAAAGCACAATCTCCTGTTTCTGGATGACGCTGGTCAGGCTAGTTTTGCAGCTTTGATATTGCTTCAGGAGCTCCAGAGCCCTTGCACACTGCTCCAGGCTATTAAAAAGAGACGTATTATTTATGGCCTAAGCATAAAACAGCAGCCTCAACCTCTTGTCTGCTTCCTTCTCCTATATTCAAACATGTGGGGAGTTTGACTGCTATGTTTGGAAGAGAGAAAAGGGGGGATAAACTGTACCAGTCAAAAACCCTGATACCTGGTGTGGTATTTGGACAGTTTTTGGAATCAGAAATGCTCTTCACCATCATATGCCTCTGATTCACATTTAACTGTGATGTGACCTGAGCAGTTCTGTTCATATGATACTCTCTACCTAGAAGGTGAGCTCAGTCACCAGTAAACTGAGATACAATGTGCAGCAGATATCACAACAGCTTGGGTGTTGGACAGTGGGAAATACCACCTCAGCCCAGCCTTCAGTGGGATATGAAAACAGATTACTCCCACCGACACCTGTGCAAGCCATGAGGATTAACCAGAACTGTGCCAGACCATGCAAAGCCTCTAGGCATCTTTAAAAACCATAAGAGAAGGACAGATGCCCTGGGTGATCAATCATAGCCTTTCCCAGTCCTCACTCTCACAGACTTATCAAACCAAGCTCCTTTAGTCTCTCCCTGCATAAGAGACTGTTGTCCCAGCTGTCCTCTTCATTTTTTTTTCCATTTGACTTTTCTTTTTGAACGTGCTGGCATGAAATTCACAGCAAATATAGAAGACTCATCATTCCCAGCAGCAGCCAGGTTTTTCTTTTGGATACCAATTAAGTGCAACACATCACTGCATACCTGCCAAATGATGGGACTGTGATGTCTTAAAAATAAAAAAAATTCATAAGCTTTGGCTGCAAACTTCTATGTGCAATTCTCAACATTATGATAGTTTACAGTATCATAATAGTAACATTTGCTACTGTATCAGTATTTAGTTTACTTTAAAGTATGGTCTAATGCTTTTCTGCTGTTCTTACTTCTACAATACTACTTTAAAATGTAACTTTTCTCCTTACCATTCAGCAAGCAAGAGTTTTGTATCCTCCCATAACCTCTCTGTAACTCTGCACTGTTCAACTGCTTCCTCTGCTTTTCCCTCTTCGATCTGTGGGAGCTTATTAGCAATGTCTCGCATAGGTTTCATTTCAACAGCAGCACAATCCAATTCCTTTTCCAGTTCCATTAATGATTTTACCCTTTATTAGAAAAAATGAAATACAGCTTTATATGTAAGTCTGATTTTTTTCCCCAATGTAATTATCAAGTTCCCTAGAAATTCATCCTGAGCTGCACATACCGACTATATTAAATGACATCATAAAAACTCTATTTGATCTTCAGTTCATGTAATTTGATGCAGTCCTTCAGATGAGTTATGCTGACCTAAGCCCTTTGAGAAAGTAATCCAAAATCCTAAAGTCCAACAGGGTCTGTATGAACATAGTGAATTATTTTCTATTAAAAGGTAAGTGCATTCTGGCTATCTTAAAATATGGTCTAAGAAAGGAAGCTATGCCATAGAATGGGATTTCAGAACTTAAAAAACGGTCACAGCTTGTAAACTCCTCTCCCCTCCCTTTTTCCACCTGCATAAACAGCAGTGAATTGTTTATTCGTCCTTTGCAAGGCTGCAGAGAGCTCCTCTGAAACGGTATTGGAGACATGCAATCATGTTAGTGGCTTTCTCAGAGTGTGGTAAAATAACACAAAGCTTTACAGCACAGAGCTTCAGATCACGTGTGGCAGTGCTCAGCAAGAAGACCCATCGGCCTGTTTGACAGTTTTCTTACTGAAAACTATGATCATAACAATCAACCTCCTTCTATTTTTCCTTCATCAATGCTGCTTCAAAGACATACACAGAAGTTTAAAAGAAAAGTTATTTAGGCTGTGAGGCAGAGAATAAACCATAAGCTCACAACTTCTTTCAGTGTTCCACAGATACTTCAAGACACATTCAAGTTTCAGTGCTCTACTGTGAAGGGGCCACAAGGCCCTCTGAGTTCACTGAAATTATGAAATTAAGAGCTTTAAAAAATAATTCACCTTTGTTGAATAGCTGGAATTGTTGGATCCTTCAAGCCTATTTTGTTAATTCTGTCATGTAGATCCTGAATGTTTTTAAGGAGTTCACCATTTTTTGTGGAAAAAATCTCATATAAGTCTTTTTCCTCTGTAAGCATCTGTTCACTTGAGGGATCATACGTTGCATTTAGCTCTTCAGATAAAGTCAGAACAAGGTTTTCACAGCAAGTCTTTCTCCCACATTCAGCATCTTTCAAACAGATATCAACTGTTTTCAAGCGTTCATCCAAACATTTAGCCTCTTCTGCCATAAGAGAAACTTCTTGTGCAGCCTCTCTCAATGCTTTTCCCTGTATTTCAGGTTGACCTGAGGGATCTGTGAGGCATTTGATGGAAGACTGAATCTTCTTCAATGAGGCCATAAAAGCTTCCAGATCTTTAAGGACTGTCTCGCGGATCTGCATTTTATGGCTCATTTCTTCAAGCTGGTTTTGATAGTAAATCATAATTTTACTTGCAGCTTGAAGGTCTATTGGATTAAACTCATTTCTTGCTGAACTATCTAGGTGTTCCAATTGTTTGCACACTTCAATCTGATTTAATATGGATCTCTGTAGCTCCTGAAATTGAGAGAATGACCAACAGTGTTAGCAAGTGAAAGAAAATCTGTATCCTGCATTCAAGCTGAACATATGACTGAAAAAACAATTATACTCACAATAAAATAAGCATGCTAAACAGGGTGGTTAAGAAAGAAAATCTCTTTTTTCCTACTCTGGACTTTGGTGGAGGGAAGGAAAAAGAAGAAAAATCAAATAAAATGGTATTCCACACACAGGGAATTTGGTCAGCACTACAGAAAGCCCAAGCCTCCTTCCAGCGATCAGACAAAAAGGAGAGAAAGATGATGAGAGTCCTGGGATCAAAACCAGCAGGCTCTTGCAGCAGGAGATCACTCAGAGCACAGGCAGGCACATAGATGTTTGTTGCTCTGCCATCTTTTAAGTTCTTTATGCTATACTTCTGGAGGAGACTTACATGCATTTAAAAATCTCTTGGTGAAGTCTGCATGCTATCTGGTTACAGCCCTCGGACAAACAGCAGTGTGTCAGTGTTGTGAAACTCCAAATGTGCAGAGAGCTGGGAAAAAATGCAGGGCCCTTCCAGCCAAAAAGTCATCTCAGACAGAGGGTACACATGCTCTCTGCCCTACAGCTTGAGAGACCTAAACCCTACTTAGCTCGAGAGCCAAGGGCAGAGAAATGCAAACTTTCAGTTCTGCGTTGCAGTCTGTGTTCAGCTTGGAGTGCCTATCAAGAACAAAACAGTATTCACCCTGCCTAATAGACAGACCAGAGCCTAGGTATAAGACACTGATAGCAGGTGAACAAGTTACTGCACACATGCAGAGCTTCCAAAATGTCCTGGGGTGTGCTCAGACATCGCAGCAGGCATGACACAAGGCAGCTTAGCTTAGTTCACAAATTAACACTGCATTATGTATATGACTCCACAGTGTGATACAAAGCCAGATGGGAACAGTGTAAATCTGGAAAGTCCTAACCTGAGACGAAATGTTCACAACTATGCTTTTTACAGTAGAGCCTATTGAGGGTTCCTGGCCAGCTCTACAGGAACAATGACATTTAAAGCAAAGGGAGTAAAATGCTATTAGATGTTACAAGGTTTGGGAAGTCTTGTGAGCGGTCCCAAACTTCTGAGTGAAAATTCCATTAAAGTTCTCCAGTTCCTAGGCATATTAAAAACTATTCTGGCTAGGGTGTGGTCTCTGCACTTTCCCTTACCTTTAATTCCCTATAAGCAAGATCACTATTCATCAGATTAAACTGCTGGATGTCCTTTTTCTTCAGCTGCTGATCTAATTCACATAGACGAATGGATTCATTTTCTGTTGGCAAAACAATTTCCAAAGCAGTCCTTAAAGAGTTTGTTCTACAAGAAAGGTAACAAAACATGAACTGGGAAAGCAAGCAAGAAAAGACACTCAACATTTTACAGCACAAAAAGCCACAAAGATAATGTAATTGACTGTCTAACAGATCTAATCCTCCTGAGGTCAAAGGAGTTCTTCCACTGATTAATAAGAAAAGCAGTGTGAATCCCAGTGAATTTAACCAAAAGGTTGAAGGAAATAACAGTAAACTTGGGAATACTGCACAGACTTGTTACAAAGATCTGGCTCTGTGCTTCTTGGAGAGATTCACACTATCTGCAATGTATATATGAACCAAGTATAATTAAGAAAAGCTTAATTTTATGCAATTTAAAAAAAAGGTTAACAATGTGCAGGTATTTTCTGTAATGCACACTATTCCCTTCAAAATACACACATTAGTTACAATGAACTATTCCTTAGCTAATATCATTAATTGTTATTTTTATACCTGGTACTTATAATATCTTGAAGCTCTTTCCATTCTCCTTTTAGTTTGCTTCTCGTGCCAGAGATAGCAGCCTGCTGCACTTCATCCACAAGATTTTCTAAGATAGATGAGATGTTTTCCAGTTGCGTCCAACCAGAATTATTTTCACTCTCTATCACCTAAAAGATATGCAGTGTTAATGGCATTTATGTGATACTG
>VYZW01029324.1:5629-46234 GCA_013401315.1 Balaeniceps rex | reverse complement strand
TTTTTTTTTTTTTTTTAAATTTAGAAGGACGTTGCTCACTTTTACTTTCTGGGGGTTTATCTTACATTTTCAGGGTCCTGATTACCAGTGTTCTACTCTGGCTTATTAATATTATTAACAGCTATATTAACAGTTCATAGTTAACAGTGTTGGAGATTTGACTCCAGATGAATTTGCATACTCCCACCTGCTTTCATCCTACCCTGCTGCTGTGCTTTAGCAAGCTCTTATTAACACTTTGCATGTCTTTTTCCCACATCCATCCAAATTGCACACTGTCTCCGGTTCCCAAAGTTGCCATGATCCAGCTGTCTGCAAAACTTCTTGCTTTTACCTTATGTAGTCTCTTTCTCAAGAAGGATGATGAGTGTATAAGGTTACATATTTTTATTGTTCCTTGATATCAGCAAGACAGTAGGCTGTATAAGATCATTAAGAATTTGTCTGCGTGACTGAACAAAGAAAATAAAGGATTCAACCTTCATTCAAGCTGCGAATGTCATTCAGCTCAATGGCATTCTGGCCAAGCAGATGCCTTGCCTAGCTCTCAAGTATGACTCTTCTGTCAGTGCCGTTACACCAGTGACTGACAGGGCTGCTGACAGTGGGCTAGTCACCAGGCTTCCTTATGCCTCAGTTTTCCCATCTGTAAATGGGAAAGATAACGACCCTGAATTCCTGCTTTGCATTTTTTCAGTCACTACTTGGAAAAAACACCAAAACACCAAACCAAAAAACCCCCACAAACAGCTTCCATATGAAGTTCTGGCACATGACCTGTGTCCTTAGATGACTTCCCTTTTCTTTAAGCTGCAAGATCTTTTAACCAGGAATCCATTTCAATTTATTTAGGGAACTGTTAGTTAAACCAGTGCAGCTAGTCAAATAAAAATATATATAAACCAACAGTCCTAGGAAAAAAGTTTCAGGATATACAACTAGAAAAATGTTCCTCTATCTTTAAGTGAGGCTACAGGGAAAATGCCAAAAACAAAGACAGATATGAAGTCAGGATTTTCTGAATTGCACTCTTATGCACAGGCCAGTAGGTTATAACTTTTATCTAAAAAAATCATAGCTTCTGTTAGCCATATTCCAGAAGAGATTATGGCACAAATAGTACAAAGTAAACTCAAATCAAAGGCACACAGTTTTTTTGAAGATGCAATATTGAAAAGTTCACTGGTCTAGATAACCTGACATTTCATGTGTATATGGTGATTCAGAAAATCCCAACATGCTTGAAGAACATTAGACATACTTTAGAAAGTGTTACTAGAAATACACTATTAAAAGCCAGTTTAAAATTTAGTTGGTACAGTGCTTACCCTAAAATTCAAATAATTGTTTAATTTAATACTCCTCTTAGTTTGATTAGAAACTCAAAAGCAAAGCTACCTATATTAAAAATAACATTTGCTCATTATTTTGATCACTACAACCAGTTATTATTAGATAATTTCATCTGTAGTGGTAAAAAGTATCCATTTAATTAAGAAAGAAGGGAGGGAAAAAAAGACTAGAGAAGAGACATACTAGTGAGCAAAGTAGGTCCAGGAAGGAATACATACACCTGTTGTTTAGACTAGAGTGGTAGCAGGTAGAGAGGATTTGGGGTCCACCTCAGGAGGACACTGCCTCGAGCAGTGTGTACCCCTGTATCTATTCAGATAAAAAGATTAGCCACTGCAGCTGAAATATAAGTTAACTGTATAATTGGCAAACGGATATTTTGTGACAGATACACAGATCTGTCCTTTGTGACAGATACAGAATATAGGCACGCCTGTGCCATAAGAAAAATGGTCTTCAAAACCTTTGCCATTTTATTAGGCCAAATCTCACACTTTTAAATTCCTTCGGAAATTTATATAATTTTCAACTATGTTACTTCCTGCATATATAATCAAGAAGGCAAAAGGCAAAGTTTGGAATAATACAGGCTGATTTAGAGCAGACCTGTCAACCCAGACAAAGCTTCATCTATGGCAGCACCTTAAGCAGTGTACTGAAGAAATAGTATTGTACATAAAACAGAATGTCATGTTGGCAAACATTATAATGGGGAAGAAATTATAATTTACACCTACAGGGGAGAATAATAGCCATAGAATAACTAGATTATAATTCTAAAAGTTAATTTGCTTTTTCCAATAACTACTTCTAATTAAAACTTTTTATAAAAAGAGTGACAATAACATACTAAAATGTTTTCAGACATTAGGCAGAGTGCAGAAATAGAACACTAGAACTCAATCCAAAAAATGAGGCCCAAGGATATAGAACTGTATCTTTCTACAAAGTACAAGGAAAAATTTTATCAGTTAAATATTTGTCTAGTTCTAGACAACAGTTCAACAAAGTCTGATAACATGCTTGATTTTAAGCCCTTAACTAATTTAGTGTCTCAAACACCTAAAATGATCACAAATACATGTTGGTGCCTCTCCAATAAAATATTATTCTCATCATCTGTGGTTAAAATGGACACATTCTAGTCAAAAAGTTTATTTTATCAGGTATTAAACAACCTGTCAGTATGGAAATATTGAGAGCGACAAGTGGAACCACATCAGCAAACATTTACAGAAGTTGTTGTACATGGTTATTTGAAGGTCCATTTGTCAATATGAGTAATTTTGTATTGGCTTAGTTCTCTTAGTGTACTCTTAATTTCCTCAAAATGTATTTATTTCTGAGATAAAAATGAAGGCATTCCCCTAAAACTCCCAACAGTGAGTTTGAATGAATTTTAACACATTTTTGAGGTTATGCTGAACTTGCCCTTTTTGTAATTAGTTTTCCTATCTTGTCAATTATGCACGCATTCTATCTGTATCTTCAACCACAGCCAAGCTCGCCTAGTTACATAGAATTATTATTTAATGAACTTTTATGTTTGATGATGTACTTAATGAGACATGAGGTTATGAATTTACTCCTTGTTATTTTCCTCTTACAAGATGACATAAGCAGAATATAATTGACCAGATCCTTAACCAACATAAATTAGCTCCATTGATTCAAAACCAGTTTACACGAACTACATCAAGAGTCTAACATGAAACAAATGTACCTAAAGGAAGATGACATATTTAATTAGCCATAGTACAATTGTATGTGTATTATCACATACAATTAAGACTATTGCTCACTTGAGTAAAAGAAAAAATTCTAGAAACTGTGTTTTGTAGCATTAGGTTTCATTCTACTCCTGATAAAGTAGGAACTCCCACCAGCTAACGTGATGTATAGACTGCTTCCCAAAGACATGCATGAGTCACTGTCTGGAACTCGTCCTTTTAAAGAAAATCATCAACACTTGTAGAGAAAACCATCCCTATCAGTGTTTCCTTCCTCAAATTAAAGATAACCAGTTTGGCAAATGCTGACATTTGGCTGTCAAAAGGTTTGACAGACTTAATAGAGCTATGAACTGAGTGCCAAAACAAAAATGGATTGAAAGATTACAGCGATCCCACTAACAAGAGTGTGACCAGACCTGTCATATATCCTAGAGATATATTACATAAAATAAAATTCATTTAAAACAGGTAATTAGATGTAAAGCTATAAACAATATAAATCCCAATTATTTTTAAATACTTTCTAACTCTTAATCTATCATTCCACAGAAAAAGGAACACATCTTACAGTTTTGAACTTAATCGTCAAGAAGACGACTCTTAAGTATTGCCCAAGGAGGTTCTGTTGTGTGTTCTCCTGCTTTGAGTGGGAAGGGAAGGTTGAAGGCAAATAAAACACCACACAAACAGAAGAGGTTATTGTAAGTGGCCTAAACTTGCTGCAAAATAAGAGTACTCTCTCTCCTGGTGGACACCTGTCCATAACTGCTGGCTCTGCACATTAATGGCTTTCTGACCACATGAAGGAAAACTGTTTGCAGACAAACTCTTATATTCTTGCCTGTTTAGCAACTATAGTAAATCTGTTTCCTCTAATTTGTTTTTGTTGATACGGTTGTTTTTTTCCCCACTGCCAATAACAGAGAGGGACATGATATTTCTGTTGCAAAATACTGTCATCAATAATATCTGTAACTATCTCCAGGAAAGTAAGTGTTGATATCCGTCTTGGTTTTCTTCAAATAGTTGCTGTTCGTCCAGATGGTCTGAGGTGTTTTGTTTGCGTGTTTGCACTTACTATGTAAAACTTGTTAATTTAGCATACTAAAAAAATAATTAAACCGCAGTGCTTTAGACTTGTGGCCCTTATTCTCTTACTGTGTATCTCCTGGACTTCTGCTTGATTATAGTGATCATGCCCCGCTGGCAATATAAAGCCCTGACCTTACTGTAGAGGAAACAGCCCATAAACCTTTATTTCCATGATTAGGATATTCATCTTATTGAGAGAGGAAGACTGTAATTGCAAACCTACTCCAAGGACTGGTTTACGTACTTTAGCTAATATGTAATCACACAGAAAGTATAGCACCAGCAGCTCCACCTCCTCCATTTCTGCTGCTGCCTGAAAGGTGTGTTTTGGGCTAGGCTGAGAGTTTTGCATGGAGGAAAGGTGTGTGCTGGCCTATAGCTGAAAATTTCCCTGGGTCCAAGTGTACTGGCTCTAGCCCCACAGCCTGCTCTCACTGCACCCCAGCCCTGGGCAGCCCCAGAGGCTTGGGAGGTGCTGTAGGAACCAAGTCAGGCTGCTCCCCCTGGAGCCACTGCCACCTTCACCCTGTTTGTCAGCAGGTCCACAGGAGCAGCAGGCCAGCACAGTCCACAGTCGTGCTTCCCCCCTCCATTTTCCTTTCTCACACAGAGCTGTTCTGTCTCCTGGCCCTTATTCATGGAAAAAATAAAATAAAATAAAATAAAATAAAATAAAATTAAAAAAAAGTAAAATAAAAAATAAAATAAAAAATAAAATAAAAAATAAAATATCAATAGAACGTACACTGCTAAGAGCATTGCTCTGGTGCTACTCAGGTAGCTGGGCTCAGCACCCATGAAACATGCTGAACTATTCAGTTCTGCCAAAACAGCGTTGGTTTAGGGAGGCAAGTAAAGAAAATTATTAGATTCCTAGGGATATTCACCTAATAAAATTTATGTTCTTCAAGACTTCGGGAGCAGAGGACTGGGAATTCTAAAAATTACAATACTTAATTTAAGCCCTAAATTCTGCCTCTGTGCAATTTCAGGCAACCGTATCCTCTTTAGGATTGTTTAGGAAATTTGGATTTCCTAAATGTGGATAGGCATTTTGGGTTTCACTGCCTTTATCTGAGTAAGCTTCCTGAATGAGGATGTTAAGATTTTAGCTGCCTATGCAGAGTTGCAAGTTTATTAAGAAAATTTTATATTCTATAACATGCTAATAAAATGGCTTTCTAAATTCAGTGTTTTTAAAGCAAAGCTATCCTAGTTGTACTGAATTTTTGCTATCTCATTTTGAATGGGGTGGGCCTAAAGGTGTGCCAAAAAATGTAGCAGACTGATAATGGCCAGGCTGTACCTGGAATCTGTTTTAACCACACTTCAATATCTTATTCAGGATAATGATCTATGTTAAAAACAGATTCCCATCCAAGCTAAGACAAGATTTATGGAAAAAGATCCTTTAGCAGGAAAAGAAAATAGACTTTCAGGTACACAAGCTCTTCAGATTTGAAACAGAGGAAATTTCAAAGCTGCATACAAGTTGCAAACAATTAAGTCTAGCTGCATGTATTAGACCATCTGAAAGAAAGATGTTTTCTGATTACAGAGCAGAAAGCGCTGTAGAAGAGAAAAAGGTTGTTATCCTCCAGAAAGAAAATCCATACTGTCCATAACCATCAAATTGTAATTAAAGTAGCAGACAAAAGAGAGGAGTTAGTAATCCTGAAATGGAAAGACTACATCAATGCGGCTGACAAGCAGCTCTGAGATTATCCACTGCAACAAACTTAAAGATGTTATATCTCTCCTTCTTATGATAGTAGTGGTCTATACTCAAACTGTCATTCTAAAGACAGAAGAAAAACCCAAAACAGTTTAGGTTGAGGAGCCCTGAGCCTCCTGTAGGACTCTCTTGTCCTCTCTAAGTGACAAGCTTTAGCAGAAAAGAACCAAGAGTTTGCCTGGACTAATTTCTACCTCCAAAAACCCAGCAATCTTTCCAACTAAATGAAAAAGAGTTCAATACCTGTCTTATGAACCAAGAATTATTACTTATTGATACTATTACTACAAAAGTAGCAGTAGTAGTTGTACTAATTAGTCATTATAAATTCATTTTTCTATATACAATATAAATAATACGAGACATCCCTTTAAATACCACCATATTTTCTGAGAAGAACTGCTGTGATACCACTCAGCTACCTAAAGAGGATTTTTACCTGACTACAACAGTGTTCTGGGAAAATACCTCCTATGGACAAATTTTTTACAAAAATAAAACTCTTTAAAGATTATAACCCATGCTAGAAGAAGTTTCAAGCTTAAAAGATGTTTCCCAAAACCTCCTACTTTTCAAGCAGCCCCTGTTTATCATGAAACTCCCCAATACATGGCATGCATCAAGTGTGACCTGCCCACACCTAGGGAAAAAGCACAAATCTGGACAACCCCAGAAGATGCCTCCCACAGCAGAAAAAAACGCCCCATACCCAGTCCACACCCTTTCCAAAATGCAGGTACATCATCCAAAGCACCAAATAGCACTCCCCAAATTGCTTGGGTGAAACAAGAGCCTCACAGTGACCTTGCAGAGTCAACAAAGGGCACAGACACCGCAGGAAGGGCATTTATCGCATGAGTTAGCTCTGATCCCCGTCTTCTCCCCTCCCAGGGAGGCTCCCAAAAATCCAGTAAAAGATGAACTAATTCCCATATGAACTGGAAACTGGAATTCATAACACTAGAGGATACTCACAATTATGTACTCAATAGAGGCACTGCTTTTATAGAACATTGCAATTTCCCTCTGTTAACTAGCAACGTTCCACAGATGATAAATTCACTCTCTCCCTTTCTTGTAAGTCAGGAAAAATGGTAAAGACATGGTTAACACCTCCATACAGACACAGATGCCAATTATCTATTATCCCATGGTCTAAGTAACACAGCTAATTAAGTTAGAATAATTGTTTTCAACTGGTATTTAGTTTTAAAGATTGCTGTTTCTCTTTCAGACAGGAAGAGCATATATCCCTACAAGTTGCAGGTTTTTTTCCAGACTATATTGGTTGGTCTAAGATGCTACTTCCAACCAAAATTTTATAGACCATAACAGCTACAGTAGTACTGCTACTGTAACAAAGTGCTACATAAATTTAAAAGACCTAATTGACATGAAGATGTTAAACTTCAAAACACACAGCAGTAAGAGAGACATCTGTGAAAGCAATTTTAGACCAAAAGGGGAATGAAAGTAAATATAAACTGTAAGACTCATAGTTACTATGCCAGTCTGTTAACAGACTAGGAAGAATCAGATGGAAATGGATGAGAAGGAAAAAGGGAAAGCAAAAAAATTTCTTAAAGTAGAAGAGATACATCAGCTAAAAGTAAACTCTTCAAGTAAAGAGCTCTTACTATACGAAGGGGGGAAAAAAATAAATGATAGGAAGAAATAGGAGTGAATTAAAAGATAAAATTAGAGGACACAAACAAACAAAAGCCCATGCAACTAAGATTTATTTCACTATGCTCCTACAATAGGTTGCATATGTCTAATAGGAAATTAAAATGAAAGCTATGTACCCTAACTGCTGCAAATTATTTATGAAATTTGTCTTTTGGGCCACAAAGATTTAAAGTCCTGGCATGTGATAAAAGAAAATTCTTGTTGGTTCCTGAAAATATGCAGGTCCTCTCAAAACACTCACCAGCAATGCTCACATTTGCTGAGATTACTTTCTCCGTTGCTGTCATTGCCCTTTCCAAACCATTACATATACTGGTAATGTTGTCAGTGCCAGTTCTGTGGTATTGAAAGAAAAATTCTCAGGACAGTAAATTTCCAAGCAGGACAGATTTAGACTAAATGAAGACAGTTATACTCCCCTCACTCAGACCACTACTCCCATTAAGATCTCATTAGTCAGCCAATTGCCTCATCCTACTTAAGATATTAAAGAAATGACTGGGTCATAAAATTCTCATAACCATTCATTTGTATCAGTGTATCTTTGCAATAGTATACTTCATACCCTCTGATGAATAACAGCTCAGACTTCACTGTGCACGTTGTAGAGAACTCCATTAAAATGAGGTCTTTTTGGTTTGAAATTGCAACTTTGGTGTCCATCAAATTAGATTATATAATATTTCAGGCCCTTTCGGGTAGCTATCAGTATCCAAGGAAACAAGCATTTAAAAGAAGGACAAGAGCAAAATATCTCTTCAAACCCCAGCAACCTTTCCCTATGCTTTATTTAGACATGCATAAAGCATAAGATCAATCCAGATCCCTCTGTACTACCAACCATGAGTAGTCTTAAAGAGCTGACCTAAGCCCCCAAAACCTCATAATTCACAAATAGATCTAGCATGTTGTTTTTACTTCTCCTTTTCTTCTTCCCTTATTTCTTCCCCATTTCAGGAAAATTCTAAGTTTTACAATCAAAAAGTTCAGCCTCAAGCAAAGGCTACACCAGATCTTGCACCTTGAGTGCTGTTCTTTTTTTATAAAGGTGTATATACCTAATGACTTGCACACTAGTGGAGCAATGACATGCTGAAAAGGGCTGAGTTTTATCTATTTCAAATATAATCACTGATGAACGTTAGTTCTCTGCCTGTAATTTAGGCAGAGCAAAAATTCACCCACTCTAAGAGCCTGACTTCAGCGCTAATCTACTCCAGATGCTTCAGAGGAAGGAACAAGGGAGTTGTAACATGTATGTACAGCAGATTAGTAGCACAGTGGAAAAGGTAAACTAGAGGTGGGATGAAAAAATAAACAGTAAGATGAGCCACACTGAGAAAAATTAAAAGAGAAAGAATAAAAATGGAGAAGTGGTTTTTAAAAATGAAGATAAGTACACTGAAATCCCCACCTTTTTTAGAACTAAAGGCAAAACATCCTTTCTGGGAGCTTCTCCATACCTTTCTGCAAGTACTTCAGAAAGGCAACTTAGCACAGAAATATATGCTACAACCAAAACAACAGAATTTTAAGATTGCTTTTTATACACACTAGAAATAAAACAGCACTATTACTGATGTTTATTGAAAGCTATTCAGATCCTACCTAAATAAACTACATAGATTAAAATAGGAAGAGAAAACTGTAGTTACCATGAGGAAAACATTCTAAACATCAAAAACCAGGGGATGGGGGTTATGAATCAAAAAGGATGCTAAGCAAACATCAGACTATTCAGGTCACTTTTAATAGATTTTTTGTTTGGTTGGTTTTTAGCCTGGATTTTTTACATGCAGCAAGGTCACATCACAATAAGCCTGCAGGATAAAAATATTTAAAGAACTACTCTTTAACGATCTGAAAGCGTCACTAACATGTCATGACTTAGCAGCAAAGGGCATTAACACATTCCAAAGGTGCTAGCAGTTGCTTCAGAGCATTCCGATCACCTGCTGTCCAGCAGGGCAAGAGGCTCCAAACCAGAAATAAACCCAGCTATCCCACAGAATAGGGAGAAACACTCACCTTCCAGGAAGATCATGCATATCACAAACTTCTCTAGGTTTTACCCTTTAAAAGGAAAAAACCAAAACAAAAGGAAAAAACCAAAACAAAACAAAAAAACCCACGCAAAAAACAACCAAAAGAGAACCCCAAAATAAACAAAAAATCCCACAAGAAAAAAAAAAAATATATACCAAACCCCCAAACCCATCACAAAACAACCACCAAAAAGCCCTGACCCAACTGCATATTCCTAACTTTAGAAATAAATATTTCAAAATTTAACTTTAAGTCACTAGTTCTCTCTTCTATTATTTTAACTTTTAATTAAGTAGGGTTCAAAATTACCCTTCAACAATAGACTTTTAAAGAGTTGAGAGCATTACAGAGTTAACAAAACCTGATGACTTTCAGCAGACAGATTTTTCTGTTAAGTCTGTTATATATCTAAATTGTTTGCAAAGCCTCAGCAAATAAGTTTGAGTTTATCCTTATTCTTTTGCTCAAACTGAACTTTTTTCCTGATCAATAGCAATTTAAATGTCATCCTTCCAAGAATAAAAATGTCAAGCTTGGTTGTCTATTTATTTCATGAGATAACCAATTTTCAGTTTTAGTCTGCAAAGCAATCACATTTGTTCTTTCAGATTTAAGAATCACACAAAGAAGAGAGAGCAAAAGTGTGCGTGAGAGTGACCAAGGAGAAAAGCATCCCTGAATTTAAACTGTGAATTGACTCGGAGCAAGTCAAACCTGAAAGTTTGATGCTAACCTGTTTAGACCTGGTTTATAATTTAAAAACATTACAAAATTAAATCTTAAAGATGCTACTAATAGACAGATAAAGCTCACTGTGTTAAGTGTTCCCTATAGAAATTGTTTTAACTGATGGTAAAACTATTACAAGGCAAAAGAAGGACCAAAGCACTTGTAGGACACGTGTTAGAGAATACCATATGATCCTTACTAATATCCTTTTCCTAGGCACCTGTAAAGAAGAGAGTTCATAGAAATGTTAGAATTAACATTGTAATGGGAACTGTATCTCAGAATTTTATCATATTTCTGATAGTGCTGTGAGCTAGTGAATAGAGGTCAGGGTCTCACAAATGCAAGCTTTATCCCTGGCTCTGCATTTGATGAACTCAGAAAAATCATTTAATCACCATTCAATTCAGTTTCCTAGTGGAAGAAAATAGAACCCTTTCTACAAGTTTTTTGAGTCTTCTGATAAAAGCTAGCTGTTATTAATTAGTACTGCACACACAAAAAAGACAATAGCTGCATTAAATGAACCAGATGAGTATAATTTTTTCATATTTTCACCTTCTTTATGCTTGCAATTGCTTATTCTTTCCAGCTCAATGTATGAGGTGACTTTTATTGCTGAGCTCCTCAAAGTTCATAGGCCACAACCAGAAGCCAATGCAGATGTAGGAGTCTCAGTAATGCTCTAAAACACTGATGATCCCAAAGCAAGGAGATGACATGAAAGCTTCTTCAAAGCATGGGCTCACTGTACCTATATCCTGGACTCCCAGGCCTGAGGGTCCACTCAACCCTGGCACCAGCCTCTGTGTCTCCAGAGCTCATGGTGCTGGACTTGCCTTGAACACACAGAGCAAGCGACCAGAAATTGTCCATCGTGGGTGTCAGAGTGCCGTGTGCTCCTGAGAACACACAGATATTTGTGCTCCTTTTTTAGGGAGACCCTTGTGCCTACTTGTCGGCCACCAACCAGTTTTTACACTTAAGTCTTTTCACACCATGCCCATTCATTTCTCTAGCCCTCTGCCTTGGCACAACCAGGAGAAGAGACCAGGACTTCGCTTCTCTCTTCTTCCTGCCCTTACCTTCACGTTTCACCTCTTTGCAGGTTCTGATTAAAAAAAGACACAGAAAGCCAACACTAGCCACAACACCCTTGTGCGGGCGTGTGCTGGGACACGTATACTCCTACCACAAAAATCATGCTTGGCAGTTCTGCTCTATATTTATGTTGCATCTTCCTCCCAAACACTTCAGAGCGTCACACAAATGTGAGAGAACAGTTACCGCAGGGATGGATGGGGGTATTACAGGAATAACACAGTTTCACATCGACAGTTAAGCTAACATAACAGGCAGGCAGAATGTTGTCTTAAAAGCATAATTTCCTCTATTTTACAAATAGGGAAGCAGACCCACCAAGAGATAATTATCCTTACCCAAATCTCACAGGGTAAAAAAAATGCAAATTTTTTTTAGATCAAATCTGGTTTTGCAGGTGTTTTATGGACAGTTTTGTCACACAGTACTACATCTTGCTCTGTTTCAATCTTATGGGCTACATAAAAATAATATATACACATTAGTTAGAAAATCTAAGTCATTACTGCAGCTAACACAGAGAAAATATACAGATACATTTGGTGGTCCATTAGATACTCCATTAAAATTTAAAAGTCCTAAAGCAGCCTAAGTACTTTTACATTGAAATCCTCTTTCCTTCCCAAATCATTCCATATTTATATCTTGCCTTAATAAATGAAAAAAAAAAGTATTACATGATAGGTTTTAGTTGGTTTTTTTTTTCTAGAGCATGGATTATCCTTTTTCTCTGTGTGCTTATCACAGTGTAATAATAAAAAAAATAAAAATGTAAAATGAATGCAATAATATATAATAATGATGATATTCTAAGCACAAGAAAGAAAATAATAAACACCTGGCTACAACAAAATGTATCTTGAAATTCTTATACTCTATATATTTTATATCAACATACTATTTTTACTAAAGTTTCTAAACTATTTTTGTTGCAAAAAGCAATTGTATCTGAATGAAATCTGCAATTTAATATACATGTTGTAAATACAAAAAAAGGATTACTGTAAAATAACGCAGTGAAAACACTTGAAATTAATAATTGCAGTCAGTGCCTTACTGATTTGCCTGTTGTCCAAAGAAGGAAACCAAGGGCTTAGGTACATTTCGGCTGCTACTGAATCTGCACATTTTAATGTATATTGAAAACAACATTTCCTGAAAAACTTTTAACAGGTTTCACCATGAATGGTAGAATTTACAAACTTGCAGAGAGATGTCTAGATGTCAAGAATTAACGTTACCAATAGGTTCTCAATTCAACTAGTTTCAAACTTACATGCAACAGAAAAAAAATCTTTGATAAAAGCTGATAAAAGATTTTTCTGCAGAAAAAAAATCACAAAATTACATGTTGTCCACATTTAAATATCACTTCTAAGAAGAAAAGTTTGTATCAAACTCCAAAATAGTGCAGTGACTTATTGATTGCTTTTAGATTGAAATTTTATTTTAAAGTAGAGGAAACAAAAATTGCAACTACTTGCACATAGGTCAAAAGCTTATGCAAAGACTCCTCTTGATAATTTTGTGAAATAATCTAATGTTCTAATGTCCCTTTATAACAATTGCCTGATATGCCACGCACATTCAAAACCCTGGCCGATGAAAGATTTGATAAGAATGATTGCTGAACAGAGTTTATGGAAGTAACATGATTCAAGTGCTGCCCAGGACAGAATCTGACAGGGTGCCCACCATAGATTACCTGATGCTTTAGAGCTGCACTGGACAGAAGCTCTGTTCTCTGGGGCTAATTTGTCTGTCCCAAAGGAGTTTATGTCAAGTAAAACTGCTTAGCAGAGGGATTTTATACCATGGTTATATTTTATTCAAGTGTAAAACCAGGACGTTTCATTTCTCTGTTTCATTGCTCATTTCTCCCAGGCCCTCCATGCTGGTAGTGACACTGGTGATCCAGACCAAGGAAGGCGTACAGCTGAAAACTAAGAGTTGTAAAAGCAAGGAAAGAAGAAATAACCTTTCTACTTTGCTTAATAGTAGAGAGAACTGGACAGGTGGAACCAAAAAATAAGCTTTACTGAGGAAGAAGATTAGGTCAATACCCCTGAATTTAAACACTAGGAAATGCAGTTGTATGTCTTTTTGTAATTTCTCCACAAATATAAGAGACAAAACATATGCCAAATTACCAACAAAGGGGTCCCAAACCTCAATTTTAAAACCTATGTTGTTCAGAAACTAAAAGCATTTACTACAATTGGTCAGAAGGTTATCACAAAATGAAAGCACACAACTCATTTTGGACGTACAAAATAGTATGATTTCTATTAAGGCTTTTCTTTGATAATTTTTTTTATTTATATGAAAAAATCATAGCCAGGATAAGACTAGCCCAAATCCTGAGCACATTGTTACTTTCATATATAACCTTACATGTTATGTCTGGTGAAACACTGGAACAGGTTGCCCAAAAAAATGGTAGATGCCCCATCCCTGGAAACATTCAAGGTGAGGTTGGACGGGGCTCTGAGCAACCTGATCTAGTTGAAGATGTCCCTGCTCATTGCAGGGGAGGGTTTACTAGATGACCTTTAGAGGTCCCTTCCAATCCAAACCATTCTGTGATTCTATGTTCAGTTTTCCTGACAATATAATTTTAAAGGTAAAATTTAACTGGGGAGGGGGGGGAATCTTTAAAATGAAATTGATAGCACTTCCTGTTTCTTAACCCTAGAAACTCTACAATTGCTAAACCACCTTTCAGTCACTCTTCAGCTTTCTTCAGGCTAAACGGCACACATTAATGAAGCAAGTCACAAGCAAATATTGATATTCCAGAATATATGGAAACAAAACACAGAGATTTTCTTGAAGAGATAGAGAACCTAATAACAACCACCAATGCGTTCTGTACGCATCTACCTCCATTTACTTCCTCAGAAGTAATATTCCTGGATGATTTGCTATCTCATTTATTTTCCTCTCTCCAGTGAATGCAACTGATATTCCCAGTGCAAGCACTGAAGTCACAGATATGTAGAAGTTACACACTTCTCCAAAAATTTGGAGACACAGGATGTGATATACTTAAAAATAAAGTTAGCATGAAAGACTTGTGATTTGTTCCAGCTCACCAAGCACAAGATTACACTTATTGATTCATTAGAATGATAGCTTCTATGAGCTCATTGATAGTAAAACGTCTGCTGCCACAACACCTGGATTTTGTTCTACTTCGCAAACAGAAAACTGATGCAGCACAGTCAATACCATGGCAGCTTTCAAAAGAATTAATTGTACAATAAGACAAGAGCTCCATACATTTAACAGAATTTACTAGATCTTTCTAACCACGTGATTAGCAGATAGCAAAAATATACTTCTACACAAAAAAAGTTTTGATAATTGTAATGAAACAGTGTACTCTGACAAACTGCTGCAAAATACGGTTTTGCATTGATAAATTATTTCTAAAAAGAATAACCTGTTATTTCCTGTGAATAGCTTGTTTAAGTCTTCCCACTCTCCAAGTTTTCATAGCCACGTTATGATAAGTAAACAATATTTCATAATGGTGGAATGGATGTAGCCTTATATTGTTCTTATTTTTTTCCTTCTGTTATTTCTTTGAAACAGACGGGGCTTTCCTTAATAATTTAACTTCTAAGATTGAAATGAACCCTCTCTAATAAATCAAATAGGGTTTTTGAAGTATTTTAATATTTGTCTCAAAGTAGACAGCATGCTATTCATTCCTTTAAATAAGCTTATGTTGGCAATAAACATCAAGAAACAGAAACGTCAATGGTGGTGTAGTGCCTGAGGGAATATCAAGTTCAGTTGTGAAACAATAAAATTTCTTTCCTTTGCAAGCCTGAGATTAAAGGCTTGTGGTTTTTGTACAATAGCCATGAGTAATGCATACAAGTGACATTTTTGTATTGCATGAGATTCTCCTCATGCACATCTCTTATTTCGTCAAGATAATTCAGGCAATCAGCAAGGCAAAGACAACAGATCACATTGTTCTTAGTGTTAAACAGATAATCAATAGTCCAAGCAATAAAATTAAATGTTTTGAGCTTTATTAAACTTTGGAGACTGCTGGAGAGTTGCTGGAAAATAAAACCAACATTAAAAGTCAATTAGCATAACCATTATAGCAAAATATTTGCTTTTCATTCCACTACAGTACTGAATTATAAAACAAAATAAGTGAGCCTGTAAGCTCATTGTTACAGCCATGTGAGTATTATATACCCATTTAACACCAATAAGAATAAAAATTTGTAATGCAAATGCAGACTGAGGCAATCTACATGAAAATCCAATAGAAGTTTGGTCATATCAATGAACTGAAGAAAACAAAGCCCAACTCATTATGTTGCTTTGTTTCAGTTCTTCTTTCATGTTCCAGAAATTCCTAGGTGATTGGAGGTTAGTATGCCCTGTGCACTCATGATCCACAAGTTATTAAGGTAAACGAGTAGTCCATTAGTGTCTATTAATTGAAACTACTCAGTGTTTGCAAGCAAACTATGTGATTAGGCATTTTAATGGGTTTAACCAAAATGTTTTACACTGCAGGCTTGAATCCCAAAGCCTGTAGTTCTCTGATAACTCCCAGATACATAAGTTACATTCCTTTTTATAGTTGCTTATTAAAAAAAATGTTAAAAATCGCTGAAGTGAGCAAGTCCTACTACATTTAAGATTGAAATTCAGTTTGAATTGAATCAGCTGGTGTAAACTTTTACCAAAAAAAAATAAAAGCAGCCAAAAAAGGTTCCACTGTATATACTTAAAGTCCACTGTATATACTTAAAGTATACACAACTGCATATTAAAGCTTTCATTAGTTCCAGTCTTTGCAAGTTTATTTTTAGTGCCTGTAAACTCAATAACTGAAGCTTGTGAGTAACAAAGATTAATCTGTTTTAGGCAAGATTAAATGTAAAGTTATTGCACTGGATATGCTTCTGTATCTTCTTTGTGAATCTAGCTTTTCAAAATGTCTGGCTCTTCAAGAGATACTCTTATCCATATCCAGATATTGTGCAATGCTACGTACATAATAATACCTATAATCCACATCAAAAATAGCTGTAGAGCTCTCCAGGGAGCTCTCATGAAATGGCGGGTACAGAAAATGATATACCTTAGCTGTGATTCAACTCACTTTACAGCAGCTCTGTTAGCATGTTCAGCATGAAGCTGCTGCTTTCTCACTCTAGAGCAAATGCCATTGCTGAAAAGTGGTGCACAATATTAACCTTCTCACTCAAAACTGAAGCCAATTTTTATTCCCAGATCCATTAAACATTTCCTTTTACAGAATAAAATGAAGTTTCAGGTTGCAATTAGCATGAAGAAAATCCACCTTCCAAGGATTTGAGAACCAATTTAAAGACAGCCAAATAGGTTTTAGTGCTGTTCCACCAAGCAATGGAAATATCAGCATTGATAACAGTGGTCTCCGGTTATACATCAAAATGGGACACTTAAAAACTGTGAACACTTGACTTTCCATAAGGGTTTTCCCTCTTCTGCCAAAATTTCTATTCAAATGGAGATTTCAAATCCTCTGAGATAGTTTCAACACATATCAAAACTCAAAGTTCTTTTGTGGGCCTTCGTTTAACAGTTAATTCAAGGATTTCCCAGTTGCTTTATTCATCAGTTATTTCATCACCTCCAGCAACATAAACAGATTAGGTAAGGTCAATCTGAAGCTTGTAAAATAGGCAGATATGGTTTTTATTAAAGCAAATTTACCTCAATGCTGAAAGCACTGTTAAAATTCAAATTAGAAAAGTTTTGAAAAAAGTTTTGTTAATTGAAATGTTAGAGTTTGCAGTATTCTTACTGCTCTTTTGTAATAGTGGATATGCCAATCATTTAATGTCAAATTTCTTTTTAATTTTTTTTTTTTAAAGTATTTTAGTTTAGATGTCTATTCTTGCATACAGGTTTAATATCAAGAATAAGTGTTATTATATCAGGAGCAGTATTAGTTATATATACTTTGAGTTAGTTGAACTGACTTCCCTGGTTTTGTGCAGAAGAGGGAGGGAAGTGAGCTAAGAGCAAACTTTTCCCAGACTACTCAATGAGTAAATAGTAAAGTGTTCTTTTGACATATTTATATGGACAGAAGCCTTAAATTCATTGAGTGCATAGGAACTATATTTGCATTACTTAAAAAAAGAATATAAACCTTATTGATCAAAATATTTCTATTGACATTTTTCTCGAGAAGACTCTGCTAATTCAAGTCTTCAGTCACAGTCTCTCTATAGCACAACACAGTTCTTGAAAATAACCTATTCCTCAGGCACTGCAGTGCTGTCTTTATTCCCCATTTACAAACTTGAAGCTCTGTCTCAAGGCACAGAAAATTATTACTTTTCCTCTCACATACAAAATATTCACTGCAGAAGCCATCATTAGGATTAGCATTTTCATCATTTGTTGTGTCTGTGAATTTAAAAATGAATCTTATTTGTATTTCAGATATTAACATGGGCTTCACATCACACTCTATTTTCTTCCTTGGTCTGGACATTATCACCACACACCAAGCTGTGCGGTGCAGTTGACACACTGGAGGGAAGGGATGCCATCCAGAGGGACCTTGACAGGCGTGAGAGGTGGGCCTGTGTGAACCTCATGAAGTTCAACAAGGCCAAGTGCAAGGCCCTGCACATGGGTCTGGGCAATCCCAAGCACGAATACAGGCTGGATGAAGAATGGATTGAGAGAAGCCCTGAGGAGAAGGACTTGGGGGTGTTGGATGATGAGAAGCTCAGCATGACCTAGCAACATGCGCTTGCAGCCCAGAAAGCCAACCATATCCTGGGCTGCACCAAAAGAAGCGTGGCCAGCAGGTTGAGGGAGGTGATTCTCCCCCTCTACTCCGCTCTTGTGAGACCTCACCTGGAGTCCTGCGTTCAGCTCTGGGGCCCCCAACATAAGAAGGGCATGGACCTGTTGGAGCAAGTCCAGAGGAGGGCCACCAAGATGGTCAGAGGGCTGGAGCACTGCTCCTACAAAGGCTGAGAGAGTTGGGGTTGTTCAGCCTGGAGAAGAGAAGGCTGTGGGGAGACCTTACTGCAGCCTTCCAGTACCTGAAGGGGGCCTACAAGAAAGCTGGAGAGGGAGTTTTTACAAGGGCATGTAGGGGACAGGGGCTTTAAACTGAAAGAGGGTAGATTTAGATTAGATACAAGGAAGAAATTCTTTTGGATGAGGGTGGTGAGGCACTGGAACAGGTTGCCCAGAGAAGTTGTGGATGCCCCACCCCTGGAGGTGTCCAAGGCCAGGTTGGATGGGGCTTGAGCAACCTGGTCTAGTAGAAGGCGTCCCTGCCCATGGCAGGGTGGTTGGAACTAGAAGATCTTTAAGGTCCCTTCCAACCCAAACCATTCTATGACTTCTTACTGTCTCAGCTTCTGGGATTCAGCTTGCCAGTGTTCCTCACTGTTAGGTTTCCCTGCTGAGGCCCAGAGAGACCATGTTTGACTCTCACTACCCATTATTAATCTCTTCAGTCCATGATCTTTCTCTACTTCAGTTTGACCTCTGAGAGCAGTCAGTCCAATGGCCTGCCTGTCTGCCACAGCTCTCCCTGCCTATTACTCACTGCTGCATTTCTTTCCTAAAAGTCATGTGCTGCTTTTAGTCACTTTTAAAAGCACCCTTAAAATCTCCTCATACGCAAGCTGGAGTTTCAGTTCTTGACTTCCAAAGAGCTTCCTTCATCTTCCCAAGTTGTCAAGTCTTTCTCCTAACACAGAGTAGCTATCAGTGGTATTAGCTGTTAGTGGGAAAAGCAGGCATTGGTTTTCTATAGTCTCAGGCATAGATAGGTTTCTTGTATCTCTTCACTGCAAAAAGAGGTGTGTATTTATCTAGCTGATGAACAGATGGGCCAGACTGCATTCTTACTAATGAAAGGTCTACGTGGGTGATATGCACTTTACAAAAACAGAGAATGGAAGATGCTTTCACAGGTATGAAGTCTGTGTGGTTCTCAGTTTCAGACAGCCTAGTTTATACAGTTTTCCAGAAGCCTTCTAGGCAATTTGTCCCTTTAGCTTTGGGTCTCCTTCCTACACTAGGTGACTGTTTTTAAGTTTCAAAAAGACTAAGAGTGGCAGTAAATGAAAGACAACAGAAAATTAATCACTGATTTTTCACTCAGATTCATCTGCATCTCATTTTCATGCTATTTGTCTTCTATTTCCACTAGAAGCAAAAAATGTCAGGTTCAAACTGAGAAAAATGCAGAAATGAGAAATTTATATTCATTTTCTAGAGGCTACCACAAGATGAAGGAAGAAAAGATGTCAGAATAAGTAACTATCTAGTGATATTATTTGGAAAAAGGCATTTTTTTTCTCTTTTATAAAATCACTGAGGCTTGTTATTCATGTTTTGCCCATCCTCAAAAACAACCAACCAAACAATCCTAATTATGAAGAAGAATTAGCAAAACCAATCATCATTCTTCTACGAAAAAAATCAACTGGTAGCAACAGCTTCAAATTTTAGCAAGCTGATAAACTAAATCTTCTGGACTCAATGAGCTAATATCTTCACATAACTGGCAAATGAGGAGGCTTAACAAGCAGTATTTAATTGAGGAAAGAAGAGAAAACAGGGGTAGGAGAATAAGCCAGCTCTATTTCAAAAATCAGTTACCTCACTAAGAAATATGAACAGGTAAAAAGCAGCAGGCTGCTCCCCTCCTCCCACACTAACACCCTCCTCAGAGCAGGCGACAGAAGAAACTCTCCTACCTTGGTGAGTCCATCCTCACCAAACTGCTACTGACCTGTTGGGAGACCTGAACGGCCTTTCATGCCACTCCAGGCCACGTTCCTCTTCTCTTAGTCCTCCCTGCTTCACTGCCTGCTACAATTAGATGTTCTTTTTACAATGTTTGCTCTGGTTAATGGCTGCAGCTCTGCCAAGAGCTTATGTTCCCTGTCAAGAGCATATACACGAGTCTTCCAACTCCAAAGATATCTCCGACAGTCTTTTTGGTACTCTTTTGCAGCCTGCATGCCACTGCCAATGATTATTTACAACTAACTATACCACTTAGATAGAGCTAGGTGGCCCAGGCATGATTGCACTTATTGTTTTCTCCATACAAAGAACATTTTTTTTTTTTAATTATTAGAGCACTTGTATGAAAAGACGTGAAATGGAAACTAAATATTTCAGCCCAGTCATTCATATTTCTTTCTTTCCAGATGTCTAAAGTATGCCTTTTTTTCCCTCTGCAGTTTTCATCTTGCAAATACCCATTAGGAAATAATGATCAAGTAAACAAAAAAATATAGATTTTTTTTTTTTTTAAGTAATCTTAAATGATACTTGCATGCATAAGTTTTGGAGTTTGTTTCTGTTTGGTATATCACTGAAGTAAGTGTCTTCTGCTCCATGTTTCCACCCCAAAAAATTCTGGATAAAAGATACACAAGAAATCTTTCTTCTTCTTTTAGACTTCTTCCTAAAATTGGAGGATCCTTTGAGAACAGGCTCTACAACTCCCATACAGATAGACATGCACTTCTCCATGTAGGCCAAATGAAGTCTGGGCTGTCTTTGCAGAAGTATTCGTTATTATTATCCAACATACCAAATACAACACCCAATAATAACATTTAATACTTCAGCAGCACTCACGTGCACCAAGCACAGTCCAAATGTTCATTCACATTTGTAATTATCAGTATCAAAAGAGGAGGGAAACAGACATGGAAAGGAGAACATAAATTCTTCTAACACAATCAGCCAAAATAGACATTGAGCCTGTTTACCAATTTCAGGTTCTGGTAACTTTAACTGAAAGAATTTATATTCTTGAGACTCTTTTAATAAAAAGCTGATATGGAGCTAACCTGCCAGATGAAATTTTAAAATCATTTGCCTAATGTAGAAATATAGCCAAAAATGCAATGCTGAGCTTTGAAGAAACATCATATGAGTTTGTGATACTCCCTGGAGGACTTTGTAACACAACACAGCAAACATATTTCAGTGGGAGGGAGTAAAAAAAACAGAAAGAAAAAAAAAATGCGTTTCAGTGGTTCAGTGTAAGATTGTTTAGATGAAATTTAAGGTCACTTCAGATCATCTTCAGAAGAATTCCAACTCACAATTTTTTTTAAAAGTAAAACAATGTGATTCTTGGCTTTGAAATTACCTTATCAGTTTAGTGGAAAGTGGATTTAATGTGTTCTAGAAAACATCACTTTCTCTAAGGTTCTTCATTGCTACAAGGCAGGGATGAAAACATAGGAAGCATTAAAAATAAATTGGTAGGCCCCCACCAATTCCTTCACAAAAAAAAGTTAAATCTAAAAATCTAAGTGATCAGTGTAACAATCAGACAATATTACAGAAAAAAACCATATATATCAGAAGCAAAGGGAAAAATTCTTAGATTCACACATGGTATAATTTACAAGAAATCACTTTATAAAAACTCTGTTCAAACGTAGAATTGCTCCCTGTGAAACCTTTGTTAAATGATTTTTGCAGAGTAGTCATAAATATTTCAAATTAAGAAACCTCTTTCAGTTCTTTTTTACTTCCTATTTCATCACCTAACAAGCTTAGCTCCTGCGAAGTCCTTCCAGATATATTTTTCATTTTCATCCTTTAAAACATATTCATAGTCCAGTTGAACTTAATTTCTTTCCTTGTCCTTTTTGTTTCCAGTTTACATCCTTGCCTCCCACTGTTTACATAAGGCTTATATGCCTCAGAAATACCTTAGATAATGATACCCATTTACCAGTTTAATGGAACTCTTTTAACATACACTAAGTTGAACCAGTTTAGCTAAGTCAATTTCACCTTCTAACCAGATTAAGCTTTTCCTTTCCTGCACAAAATAGCAAAGGATTCACTCCTCAAAGTTTCCAGATTCAATAAACTGTTGTGTACTAGAGTAACAGTAAACAAAAAAAGGCTCCTAAACAGCCTGTATTACCCATGTGTTTACCTGTATGTATTCTCAGCTACAGCACTCCTTCCACAAGAACTACCACATATTCCTTAACCCACCCCTCCTGTCTCTTCCCTCTCATGGGTCTCACTCAAGGTTTCCCAAACAAAATGGAAACACCTACACACATTGGCAGTGTCTTAATCAGCATCTGCTATCAGTGACTCATCTCAGGAGTTTGGTTAAGAAAAGGCAGACCCTTTACTATCTTCTAGCTCCAGCTTTATTCTTCCTATATGTCATATGGTGCAGCTAAAAAAATATTCCAGGTTTTGAAAGAAAAATAGTGTCCCTCACAGCTAGCTCCCCACAACCAACCTCCCATCCTCACCTGCCTTCCCTATTGGCTATGATAATTTCCTCCTACCTGTTAAAGCATAGGGGAGTACATTGCTCTTTAAAAAAACCTTTCTCCCCTCTGATGTGGGTTGTATAAGCTCCTGAGGTTCAGAGGTCCACAACAGTTCACACCTTTATGTACACCTGAAGCCCTGTACTATTATAGTGAATATTGTATATGCTTTCTATACTGTTGTTTTGGTTTATATTAAACCCAGCATCATCTACATCCCTTAAAAAATATTCGTACCATTCTAGTTTTGTATTTCAACTTGCCTTAGTATATTTTAAATTGTTTTCCAACAATTGTTCTCCACCAAATGTCAAGGCTTTGCCTCTAACATTGGAAGCTGGACTTTTCCAAGTCCACGTTTCAAATGAAAATGCAAGTTGTCATGTTGTTGTAGCTGTTATGGTGTAGGGATGTAAGTGAGATAAACTGACTTAAAGAGCTCATATGGTCATCAGTCTCAGCTTCCTGCTACATCAGTGGGTCTAGTTAAAGATATTGTATTGCTTAAGACCAAACATGATATAATCTAGAACTGATATCTTCCATAAATTTAATTTTTTTAGGCATGCTTTTTTACTTTTGGTGGAAGCTCCAGCAAAAATATTTTCACAATGACCTTTTAGCTTTCTTTAACAGAAGGAAAAAGAATACAGAAAATTAATTACTTCAGTGTCTGAATCAATTTTTTTTTTCAATCTTCATTTTTCTTTTCATTTGCTAATAGGAAAAGTTTCTCTCTGGCACTTTGGTTTACTCTGATAAACACTTTTGAAGTTCTTTTTCTCACCTACATTCTTCGGATAGCACTAACTCATTTAGCTTTTTCCTGACATTATCTTTTCCCTGCAGCTCTCACTAAGTGGATATATGATGCTTACCCGTTTTTCACAATTTCCTCAAGCTCACTTTAACCTTCAGTCTTTGTGCATGCACCACTACAGCACATGAGTTAGTCTTTAGTTTTTATATATATATTTCTTTATTATTAAGCTCTGAAAAAAATCCTAAACATACACTATATAGAATGACCATCCAATGCTCAGGTCTCCAATTCCACAATACATTTAAAAAGATAATACTAGAGAACTACAGTAGAAAACATGAAAATCGTGAATCTCTCCTTCACATTCAAAAAGCAGGAACAGAGAGACCTCATTCTCCCAAAATGTAGAAATCCCATTTTCCTGTGCTTCGAGGCTGCATATGTTTGGTCCTGCTGCAATTTGCTAATCCAGGAGCAAAAAGAAGAATACAGATCCTGAAATAGTGGACTTTGGTCCAGGGCCATCTCAAAGTATAAACACAGAAGCACCACTGACAGATATATCAGACCACAGGTCTTCCATATAAACATCTTCTGTAACCAAAGCAGTGGCATCTGATGGGGATTTCAGTTCCTACGTATGTTTACGGAGTTAAAGGTTCCCCTCCAGTTAACTGCATTTCCTCAGCCTCCTCACAACTGAGTTTCAGCCAAAATGCTTTCCTCTCTCTCTCTCTGTTGCATCCCAGACATTCTTGAACGTGAATGTGACCATACTGTATGGATGGGCAGAGCAGTTATCAGCCTACTGAAACTACCTCCATCTCTTTACTAACTGCGAGCCCAATAGCAGCATCTGAGAAAAAACTCCACAGCTGAGAGCCAGCGGAGTTGTGATCTGCAACTATTCCTACCTGTTGACAACAGCTGTGAATCAGACTGAAAGTGTCTTGGGCTCTGGAATAAAATGATTGCACAGAGGGCTAAGTATATGACTGCATAAGGGAATGGTGTGCAGAATGACTGTTCCTCTTCAATTATACTCCCTCATGCACTGCAGTAAAGATAACTGCCAGCTTGAGTTGCATGAAATCATTATTTAAATCTACCTTGGTCTTGTATCTCTATTACAGGAAAGCTTGTTATTCTTTATTATTGTCTACTCTCAGTTATAGACCAGTGTTTCTGTTCAATGTAGTATAATTTTTTGTGTATATGTCTTTGTACTGCTTTTCTTCAGATCCTTTTTGAAGTCTCATTTCAGTCTTTCTTAATTTTCCTTTCTCCATACCCATTATTTCCTTCCTACATTTTCTGACAACTCATTACTAGATGTACTGGGTGTTGGGTAGTACAGGGTACTTGAGAAAGGTCCAGCCCTAGCAGAACTTTAAAATCCAGTTTCACACTCAGAAGTTGTTCTTCAGAGACCATTCTACTGTTTTCCTTGCAAAGCTTCCCTACATTGAATTTCTGCCTTCATAAGTGTGTTCTTTCTGATAGTCAGAAGGCACCTCTTGCTTTTATAAATGGGAAAGGTGGAAAGGAAGGAGTCCACATTTTTTAAATCATTTGATCCAGAAGTGACGAAATGGCAGTAGTCTCTCAGACTTTTCTTCAAATAGCCTACCAAACACAGATAAGCAAGGATAAAAATTAACTGCAATTACATAAGTGAAGGAATTTAATATGGATGCTACCTGCATCTGAGGAAATAACAGGACACAAGAGATCTGGTGAAGCTTCATGCTACTTTTGCAAGAGCACAAATTCTGCTGTTTCAGTAGTACACTACAGCAATACCTACATGTTCACAACATACACATTGCTCACTTTAAATACGTTCAAACTTGTATGTTTTCCAATTATGCTTGCCCTTGGAAAGGCAAAACAAATTTGTCAAACGTGTAATCTTTTTGCATAAGACAAAGCATTAAAATGTTAAAAAGAAATCCTAGACGTACCTCTTTACAACTGGATGTGTGCACTACTTGCCCTTTATCTGCATTTTGATACCTGAGAAGCTCACTGAAGCTCACCACAAGCCTAAGTTTCTTCTCAAATCTTATTCAGCTTTTAACAGAATCCATGTTGCTATTAGGCAACATAAACACATGTAATTTTTTCCACACTGAATAATCATTACAAAGTATTTGCTCCCTATGTATTCAAACTATACTGTGTGAATATTTCCATAGATTAGATAAGTATTATATTTGACTAGGCCTTTGGATCAAGGGGACAAGTCTGCTCATTGCCACTGACGTTGGATCAGGTTATCACAGGGTGCTCATGCTATAGATAAGCAAGTTATTTGCCTTTAGATAGATTTTATTTCATACAAACATACAAGTTACCGCTTACCTCCCTATATAGGAATGCACGCTTTGCTGATTACTAGGTATAAAAATGTAATGCTGATATATGACAGTCACACTTTACTTTACTACCGCCCTCAAATGCCCCATGTCCACATGAACTCCAGTTAAGTGGCCATCATTTTCCAAGGGCAAGTTGGAAACTGACACGTGTCGTAACATATACTGACCCTGGAAACTATTCCAAGGGGAAACTATTCCAAAACACCTTTGGCTGGTAAGTATGTAAAGCAAGGGGATTCTTAGAGATCTAGGAAACACTGAAATGTATTATATCAGTAATCTAAACACGTGTTAGCTATTTACCCACTGCATGCATTATCGTGATTATGTATTATTGATATTTACTTGTATGACACAAATAAATAGCCAAACACATTATATACAGCCTTGCTTATGTTATGCAATGCACGATATATGTATTAGGCATAACTACATACAAATAAAGAACATATACGTATGCAGTTATTATTATTATTATACTTCAAAGAACTTTGGTTAGCGTAATGTTTTATTTATTTGTTTTTCCTCCATCAAGCTATTAGCTAGAGTGATAATTGATCAAGCAATTGCATTTTAATTGTGCTAATAGAGCAGCTTTGTGATTTATTCCTCTTTGTTTTGTTTCACTACAAAGTAATCATCTTTGCTCAGATGTTTAACCACCCACCTGATTTGTCTGTTAAAACAGTTTCACAGCCATATTTCATTAATCTCTGTAGGCTTTACAATGGGTATGGCAATTTGTCTCCTTCACAGGGCAATTTCTTAATTGCGATGGTGTTGGTTATTGCCTTCTTAATTTGCACTTATACTGATCTACTATTTTTGTTAAATTTGTAGATGATGCCAATGATTTTACATTATTTTGTTAAATACAATAGGCTTGAGGCTGTTCTCTTTTAAACTGATGTTAATCAGGAATCTCCTTAAGGTTATGATGGTAAGTGTAAGGCCTACGGAAGTAACAAGCTATACAAGGTGAGAGGTATATCCTGAACTGTCAAGTAAGCAGAATTTGTCCTAAGTAAACTTAAGAGAAATAAAAACAAAACAATGAAACAAAATTTGGTCTAAACTGCAAATAACTACAATATTTTTCTTTTCAGCTTGTATTTACTAGCGCAATAGTCACCCGTTTCAAAGGAACATAACAGAAACTTAAGTTTCTTCTATTTAAAAAGAAAAAAATGTGTATGTGTAACTACAGTGATAACTGAAGAGTATATTCATAGAATAACTTTATTATATCTCCTCTGACAACAGAAATGCTACTGTTTTGGGATATACTTGTTATCTAAGGGATAAAATACCCAAAGCAAAGCAGCAACAGAATTCAAAGAACAAAGAGTTAGAATCTTCTTCTAACAAGATGCAAGCTGTAAGGTAGGTCTGTAATGCAGCACTGAAGATCTGATTTTGAACTCATACTGTAGCATTTCTCTCGTCAGAGGCTACTGATGCACAAAAATGCTGATTCCCTCCTGCCCTCTCTGTTGCTCTCCTCCAAGGTGTGCAGAGTACTTCATTCAAAGAATGATTCAGCTGCTACTGTTGATTCTCAGAGTGCAAGGGTTGTTTAAACACTGTATTTTCCTCCATGGTATGTTTTAAACTTACTTTGTCTCTTTCTACCTCATACCTAGTGAAATAATGGGGTAGTGGCTAGTAACCTTGTGCTGTAGGTATGACTTTACAATGATATTTCTAAAAATGCATTTGTAATAATGTCTGTAATTACATTGGTAGCTCCCAACTAGAGTATAAGGACCTTGCCATTTTAACAATACCCACACACAGGACCTCTAGAACAACGTCCACTTGTCACTGATTTCCATTCTTCTATGTAGGGCAAGTGGGCATATTTACACCTTTAACTGCATCATGCACTGCAATATATTGCAGACTTTATTTCTAGATAATCTTCATACACTATTTAAAAGACTTCATTAAATGCTTACCGTTTTAAGCCTATTAATGTTTTTTATCTAGATGTATGCTTAGTATATAACGTATATTATCTGCAAGACAGTGATAGAAGTTTAGCTATGTCTGATACTCTTGCATATGTATGTAAGTGCTTACACTGTTTTCAGTTCTCGGTTGTGTTGACCTATGTCGTCATTATCTCACATTTACTCTCCACTTAGCAGTCAATACATAAATGCTGCATCTGTGTTTTGTTCTTTTCACTGCCTGAATTTTCAAATGGGATATTTTCTTTCAGCCCCATGATTTCCTACATTCAATAAGGACCAAAATTTAAATATTGCAAACTGGCTGTCTTTGTATTCTGTAATGGAGAAAACTTACCCTGATAATTCTTTTTCACTTTTTCTCTTTTAATTAGAAATAAGTTTCTTAATTTTTAAGAGTGTTTTGTTTGCCCTTTTTGCACAGAGGAGATGTGCCCTTGGAAAGCCATAACTTGAGAAAGAAAAAGCATAGGTAAGTGAAATTCAGTGAATAATTGATTACTGAAGTCACCACATAATTATTAAGGAATGTGATGGATAATTTTGACGGTGCAGGAAAAAAAAAAAGCTGTAGACAAATAAAGCCCTGTTTTTTAAAAATCAGACACATTTCTCATACCAGACTGCACAATAGCCCTGCAAGAGCAGCTATGAAAGGGGAGATTGCATGACATCCGTTTATAATGTGGCTTTCTCCCGCTCAAACATTGCAACATGTATTACAATACCCGAGGTAACGAATCAATTAAACGGGACTCGGCCCCTGCAGCCGCCCCCCGCCTCCCTCGCCCCCTCATTCCCCCAGACCGTGCCCTCTCCGGAGCCGCTCGCTGCTGCTGCTCGGCTTTGTAGTTCGCCGGCGCCGGAGCAGTAGGACCCAGGGGCCCTCCGCAGCCACCAATAGACGCTGCTACTTGGATCTATTTGTATGCAATGCCTCCCGCTCTGCGCATTAATAGTAATACAGATAACGGGTCTGAAAGAATTCTCTTCTGAAGAAGGATTTGGTTTTTCCAGGGTCCTGATACTGGGAAGAAATCCGGTTTCATGCCCCTTTTATTCAAAACTCTCCTGAACAGCTTGTCGTCTTAAGCGCGCTCCCTCGCTCTCTACTTATGAATATATAGACACATCCTCGCTCTATGCAGGGAAAGTTGCGAAGGACTGTCTGGATGATGGAGCTGCTAGTTTTCTGAGAGTCTTCTGATCTCGGAGGGTAAGTCCCCCAACTACTACCAAAGTAGCGACCGGTGCGAGGGTCTCGCCGGCAGCCGCAGGGCGGGGGTGGCCGCTCCCCGCTCCGCCGCGCTCGGGGACCGGCTCCGGGCGAGGCAACAGTTTCCCGGAGGCGCCGGGAGAGGTCACAGCGGGAGAAGGGGATGCGAAAGTCGCCAGTGCGCAGGGTTAGCGGAGGGAGCGGTCCAACAAGTTTCTCTGCAGGCGCCGGAGGCGTGCTTATTGTCCGTAAAGTTGTGGGGGTTTCCGTGGGACGCCGTCCCCCGCTTTATTGCCGCCCTTTGGGCTCGGTTGTTATCGACAAAGAAGTTTTACCGCTGCGCAGCCGGCATCCCTCGCTGTGCCCGCCGGCCCCCGGGGGGATCTCGGGGTGCCTTTCAGGCTGGCCTGCGGCCGCGGAGGGGGGACCCGCGCCGCAACTTCTGGCGGGGCGGTCCCCGCAGCCCGCCTGCCCCGGCCGCAGCCGGGCGGCTGGGGCTGCTTTGTTTTCGCCGCGCTTGCAATAACCTTTTCCCTTCTGGTAGGGATGCCGCCACCGGGGAGCGGCTCTGCCGGGGGAAGCGCCCTCCTCTCCCCCCCGCCGGCGCCCGATCCCCCGAGGGGCGGACCGGCGGACACCGAATTTCAACGCGGAGCGGGGGGGTGGTGGAATATGTGTGTGTATATATATGTGTATGTACATATATATAGGTATATAAATATCTTTAGGAATGGAAAGCGGCAGCACGGGAGGGGGGCTGTGATAGCGCCCCCGCCAGCGCTTGTCTGGGGCGGGGGGGAGCAGCCCCTTTCCGCAGGGGCGCAGCCCGCGGGTGTGCGGCCGCCTCCGCGCACAATGGAGGGCCCCCGGCGCCGCGGGGGGTGAAGGAGGAGGAGGAGGAGGGGGGAGGTCTCAGGCTCCGCTGCAGCAGCTGCTCCTGCTGCTGCAGTGCCGCACGCCCGCACAGCCCCCGCGGAGGATGCTCGGCGCTGCGCGGCCGGCGCGCTGTCGTGGCCCGGGCCGGCCATCGGGGGGTACAGAGCCCCACGCAGCCCTCCGCCCCCGCGCTGGGCACGGCCCGCGGCTGCGACCGGCGGCGGCGGAGGGGAACCGGCCTCCCCCCGCCCCGGGGTCGCGGGCGGTGCTGAGGGCGGTACGGCTGCGTGGCGGGGCGGGAGGCTGCTCTCGGCCGCCTCGCTAATTCCCCCTGCGTTTTGGCCACGAGGGAGGGTTAGCAACAAACGGCTCTTTCCGTGCAGGGTGGGCAGCAGAAGCGTTGCCGCACCTGAGTGTGAAGTTATAGGAAGAAAAAAATATGGAGTACGGAGGGAGAAATGCAAAACACTGACATGTGAAAATTAGGATGCGATTAAGTTTACCTTTAACAGGATCAGTATCCATATTTTTTGTAAAGTGTTGTAGGTTATTTTTTTTTCTTCATGTCCACTGGGATGTGTTAAGACTGATGACTCAAAAATGGATTTAAATGGGCTTAAGGTATTTTTCATTTTAATTTCATTTGCTCATATTTCACATTTTAGTTACAAAAAGGAAATCTTCAAAGTTGCTGATTATTCTGAGTACACTGAAGAACTTTAGAGGCATTTTTTGGGGAAAAACATGTTTTGTGACATACCTGTGTTTCACAGATGTGTGCATAGAAGGACAGGTCTCTAATCCTAGACCATTGTGCTGTAGATACATGTTGAGGTTCATCTGATAGGCAAGTTCTGGCATTTGAGAAGGCTTCTTATTAAACTGAAGTTCATACTCTTCATTAATGGAAAAAGAAGCCTTTGTTGAATGCAGTTTGTAGGCAAAACAGGTTAAGAATGCCCTATTATATTATGGAGTAATAAGGCTAATCTCCAAACATAATGTCTGGCTTTTTTTTTTCCCTATGTGCTTCATTTTCTTCATTTTATATTTCTCTGCATGCATGTTTTCTACTTACATCTTACACTGCTGTAAATTCCAGGGGCATTACACTGGCGTAAACAGGCTATAAGAGTGTGGAAAGAGACCTAGCTTTTGGTGATTAGGGACAAGGAAGGAAGGCAGAAAGCTAATAAAATGATTCTAGTGCTTCTCAGAGTAGTTCATTGCTTTTCAGTCTTTCAGCAAACACTGCCAAACTTCTGCAAATTGTATAGCAATTGTGTCCCAAGCCCTTACAATAACAGATTCCCGTGAGCATTTTTGGTACCCTGACTGACACTTGCCCAGAAGCTGCACTGATTTCCATAAGAATCCTCATAAAAACAAAGGATGCCATTGTGGCAATGTGGAACAGCTTGGTGGTTGTTGATTGACTTCTTAGTCAATGAGAGGAAATTGCAATCCTTACCTTTTGCTTTCTTTGGTAATATTGAATCCTCAATGTTGAATATTGACCAGTTGAATATTGGAGAAATGAGGACAACTTGACCAAGTTTGCAATGAGGTATCTGCAAGTATCTTCACCAAGGCATAAACAAAAGGTTTATTAGACAGAGTTTCCCAATAGGTTTTTAAAGAGAACTAAATTCTTAACAAGAAAGAAGGATATTTGAGTTCTGTTGCTTTCCTTTGTTGATGTTATTTCATCTGTTCTTAATTTTTTTTTTTTTGTCTTTTTACTTTGTGGACTTTTCATACTGTCTTTTGCTGTAACTGGATTTGGACCACAATAAGCAACATAATCCACATGGACATCACATATACAAAGTATTTTCTTCAAGTAAATTTTCAAGGCCTATGTGCACATCTGAACTTTAGCCTAAGCAATAGAGGCAAGTGTGTTAGCCACCAGAGCCTCAGATTTTTTTGAGGAAACCATAGGAAATTTCAGTGTATACAGATGAGCAAATGCAATATACTTTCCTCATGTGTAAAGTATCAAATAGAACTGAGAGTAGAGAAGTCTTTCTTCTTCCATATGGGTTTCCCTGACTTGTTTGTTTGGCATATGGCTAGGTAGAAATTTAGCAAACTTGTATAGTTCAACAGGTAAGCGTATAAAAAAGGAGGGGAAAAAAAGAAGGTAGGAGGAAGGAAGGGATTTTTTTACATGAGAGGAATTCCATGGGCTGTGATCCTTCTGGGGTGGAATTGGCTGTCAAGCAAAGGAGTCCTTAGGTCAAAACGTGAAAAAGATTGGGAAACTGTGATTTTTGTTTGCCCAGATTTTGCACTTGCCCCTTTAAGTGTGTTCTGTGTCCTCAGAAACATCTAGCAATCTCATGTTGCTTTGCTTAGAGAGACCTGGACTCCCACGTAGCAGGTGACAGAAGTTATATGTGTAATATATTAATTCATCGGGGGCTACAAACCTGCATTTGTGAAAAAAAGAGATGAAGAATTAAATAAAGTAGGCTCAAACTTTACTTTTTCCACCTGTATAACTTCTCCAGATAGTCTCTTCTGTGGCTTAAAATGCAAATTATCATATTTTTTAATGTACATAGTATACATCCTTGTACTAATACGTTTCTGTATGTCCTTGTTACTTTCCTAGCTACATCTTTGTTAACATACAAGATCAGGAACTTTAAATATTTTGATATCTTCTGTTGAGGAAAATACTAGAATAATTGCAGATCAAGACTAAAGTTTCTTCGTAATGTTATTTGTGAACACTTTATTCACTTTATTTTTACATGTGTTTGTCAAGCCCTATGGAATTACAGGTTCAGCACTTGGTTCTAGGTTCAGGAGGAGCTTGTGGTCTAATGGTTTTTCCATCTCTTTCTGTGTTCCATGATACTACAACCCAGCCAATTTGAGTGGATTTGCACACATATTTGCCTGTATTATAGGGAAAATGGCCTCTTCAAGAAAAGCTTAGACAATTTCAAACTTCTAGGCTCAACAAAGTGATACATCACACAATAGAAATATGAAGAGAAACACTGTATTTCCTCCTCTGCGATTGTAATATGGTAGCCTTTAAAAAAAAAAAGCTGTAGAAAGGACAGAGAAAACGAATAACCCTATAACCCTTGAAACAATTGTAAGGCAAGTATACATACCTTGAGCATGAAAGTTAAACATGCAGCAGCACCATAAGGTTTCAGAAGACTCAAGTAATCTTTACCCAGCATATAGGGGGACATAATGAAATATTTCCTCCAATCTACAAGAGACTTAACAGATATCCTGTGTTGCACCTGTAATATTCTCTGTCTAAACTGTTCAGTCTATAAATCTTTCATTCCCTATCCATCTTCTATTCATCAGTCCCATCAGTTCTCTCTCACCATCATCAATTTATGGTCTGCCAAACATATCAGTCCTTTGCCTCAATTAACTCTCTCTGTCGTCGAAGCTCCTCCACTTATTAATCTGTTATTGTCCATCTTGATGTCCAAGTGTGTACCATCCTCTTGCCTTCCCTGGTCATCTCTGTGTAACTTCCATAAGGGCATTTTTGTTTGTTTCCAGTCCTGTATCATCTGTCTTTCCTTAGCCATTTCCAGATCTGTGCTCCAGGTCTGCCAAGTCATGAGAATTTCTCACATTTTCAAATGGTAAACTTATTTCCCCAGATGTCCTTTAGCTTTCTCCTCTGACAGTAATAAATACACTCAATGTGTTCATCCTCTTTCCCTACTCAACTCATCTCTTGCTCCTCAGAGTCCATGTAAGTTGATCCTTACACCAAAAAAATGAGTGTGGCAGGAGAGAGAAAATGAGCTGGCAGCAAACAGCAGCGTGACTTGGTAGCCTACTGGTTGTCCCCAACCTAGGGAATGTATTGCTAATTCTGGTCTGACTTCTCTATAATACAACTGGCTTCAGACAAATACAGTGTGGTTATGATTTGAGTTTGCATGGCAAGGTTTTTGTAGCAGTGGGGCTACAGGGGTGGTTTCTGTGAGAAGCTGCTAGAAGCTTCCCCCTACGTCCGATAAAGCCAATGCCAGCTGGCTCCTTGGCCACTGGCCAAGGCCGAACCAATCAGCAACAGTGGTAGAGCCTCTGTGATAACATATTTGAGAAGGGGAAAAAAAACAAACAAACAAACAAAAAAACAACAACAAAAAAAACCCCAAACACTGGGACACAAACTGCAGCTGGAGTGAGGAGTGAGAATATGTGAGAGGAATGACTATGCAGACACCAAGCCCATGGAGGTCCATGGTGTAGCCTGGGGAGTACCCCACACTAGAGCAGGTGGATGTGCCTGAAGGAGGCTGTGACCCCGTGGGAAGCCCACGTTGGAGCAGGCTCCTGGCAGGACCTGTAGACCTGTGGAGAGAGAGGAGCCCGTGCTGGAGCAGGTTTTCTGGCAGGACCTGTGACCCTGTGGGGGACCCATGCTGGAGCAGTCTGCTCCTGAAGGACTGCACCCCATGGAAGGGACCCACACTGGAGCAGTTCATGAAGAACTGCAGCTCGTGGGAAGGACTCACATTGGAGAAGTTCACGGAGGACTGTCTCCCATGGGAGGGACCCCACACTGGAGCAGGGAAAGAGTGTGAGGAGACCTCCTTACACTGGTGAGGTCTGGTGGGCACTTGGCATCCAGCCAGGGTCAACCCACCACAGGTTATAATATTCAAAATTGTCCAAGGAGTAGCATCCAGAGCCCAGAAAGTCTTATTGTCAACTAAGTGCTTGAGTTCCTGGGCCACAGACTTTTCTTACATGCTATTTTGGCCCCAAGTGTCATCCCTTTTTCCTTGGAGCCTGGCACAATAGGGATGGAAGATGCCACTTGCCCATCTTCTTTGAAGCTTCCTTGAATGATAACATAAAATAGTTTAAGTTAGGGCTGAGGAGGTTTCTCTACTGGGAAGACAAAAGACCTGAATTTCTGGCAAGAGTATAGCTGCAATTGAGGTCCCTTACTTCCACATGAAGCAACTCCTGCACAATATATCATTCCTTCTTTTTCTCCTCAGTCTTTTGAAGTAAAGTAACTGCCATGGCTTGTATTGTAGTTCATGCTGCCTGGATCTTCACCTTGCTCAGAGCACAGGGTTTCCTTCCAACCAAGGAGTGGCACTGAGTTCAAAAGCCCTTTCATCTTGTTTCTGTATTGCTGTGGGGTTAATCTAAGTTCCCTAGTTGGGAAGTTCTGCATCATTCCCATCTCTTCGGAGAAATTTTCAGGCTGAAGAGAGAAACACCTTAAGTAGCAATTATAATGTGGCTTTTTCTATATCACTTTCTTCAATTTAGGGGAAATGATTCTGCATAAATTCTGTTGCATGCTCTGGATTTCCCTCTTGGAGCCCCTGCTTGGGAGAAGGAACAGTTGCATGGGGGGCACGAAGAGTGAACTTAAGTGTATGTCTTCGTTACTCCCCATAACGATAAGTCTGTTCCAGCATAAAGAAGAATTTGACTCATCTGGTAAACTAGGGTACAGTTGCCATCAATGGTGACCTTTCACACTAACAAGTTTGCTATAGTGGTGAATATACATTCAAAAAGAACCATATTTGAATGTGATCTAATATGTCACACTCTGATGCTTCTAGTATTTTATGTACCTGTTTGACCTCGGATGTGATAGTCAATTAAATACTCATTTTATTTTATTCTACTTTATTTGTTCTTCCAGCTCTTTTCTTTCTAAAAGGGAACTGTAGAAAGGTAATGGAAAAAATTTTGTTAATGCAAGACACTGTCCTGCAGTACATTTGAGAAAAAACAAGACTTAAGGAACTTCATTACAGTCTTCATTAAGACTTCCACACTCAAAATAATTTAGTGTTAGAAAGCACCAAAAAACTAAACATGAAGGGTAAAGTGATCCTCCAAAACAATAGGTGTCTAAGAACAGATCACCTAACTACAGGAGGAGATCCACTGCCTCTGGTGCTGCCTTTGGCAAATATAGAAATCTAAGCAAATGGCAGTAGTGTTTGTAACTTGCCCTTGTTCCAAGAACACAAAGACTTTAGAGTAGGATTTTACTAAGAACAGCTGGACAAAACAGTTATAAACTCATTTTGTTTCCTTGTAAAACTGTCCAAATTTACTAAACTTCTTCAAACTGCAAGCCCTGCTACACCCAGCTTAATAGCTGAAAGTCAAATTCTTTTCTTTCACTCTCATTTATCACCAGTGGTAGTTGTGCCTCGGATAAATTATTCTGCAAGTTTATGCCTCAAATCTACCCCAGTTGTGTCAAGAATTTTATTAGTGATAAATGCATTTAAGGATATGACTTGACTCTTTGAACCCATGTTTGAGTTTTCATAGCTGACAACCGAAAAAAAAATCCTTTCTGTGTTAAAAATTAAACAGGAAAATTAAACAAATTGTCTGCAGGCAGGCAGGACTGCAGACAATTCTAACTGAAATATTTGAATAAAATAAAGCCAACTTCAGTCCCCAGAAAAGCCCCTGATACAACTAAGTATTTTTGGCTAATAGCACTTCTGAAAGTTTTAAAAATTAATAAAAAAGCTGTTATTAAAAACATTGCATGCATAAGGTCTAAAGAAAGTGAAAGTGTATCACTATTTCTTATATCATGGCATTGTAACCAAGTTTGACTGCCTATGGCATCAAAATGAAGCACTGAAAAAACTGTTTCCAATAATTTCTTTTAGATTGGGTGTGCTGTATATGGATGAAAGCAAGGCACACTTTTGAACTATCTACACTCTGTTATGAAAAGATAGGAACACTTCCTCTGAGTGAAATAGGAGAGGAATGAGAGAATGGAAAGTATGGCAGAAGGAATTACAGGGACCAAATATGCTTCATCTTGCATGGAGATTTGACACTGCAAGTTAATTTTATCTTTGTTTGCTGAAATGCATTTTTGAAGTAACCCACAGCTTATTTCCTCTGCGCATTAGCAAATCTCACTACAGAAAACAGTCGCAGTAAGGAGAGGATTAACATATGAAAAAAAATATTTAAATAAAGAGAATGACTAGATGCCAAGCAAAACCAAGAAGCATTCTTCTCTGCTGAGGGGAAAAAAGTAAATTTTCCAAAATTTTACGGTCATGGTGGAACAAAGAGTATTACATCATGAGTTGTCTTCAACACATTACCCAAACCAGGGTTTTATTTTCCTAGCTCCTGTACAATGTGTAGAATAAGTGGTGTTTCTCTAACTTGAAGCATTATCTTTGTTGAAAAAGTTAAAAAAAAATACTTTAATCAAACAGAGCTCTGTCCATAACATTTTAACTTGAGAAATACAAACCTTTCAATCTTGAAATGTAAGTGTAATGTGTAAGGTACAAATTTTAGCTCTGGGACGTGTTTTGAGATAGTAGGGGTTTTTATCTTAAAAGTTCTGGTAACAGATACTGAAACGTACTACACATAAATGGCTAAGAGAAAGATGGGAATTTTCATGCCTTGCCATACTTAAACATCATCTACATTCAGTCTTACTTGGTTGGACGGGGGTGTTGCGTTTCTATCACTAGCTTATGTAATTAAAATATTTTTGCTTGTGTTTGCATGTAAATTGCCAATGCGTGATTTCATTTTTTTTTTTTTTAATTTCTCACATTATGTCCATAATATGAGCAACCATCCTGATTGTGAACTTTTTCCAATAAGTAATAATTCTCCCAAAATCTTTGGTAGGAGGTGTTTGAAGTACATGGTCTGAATGATTTTTCTCTGTGGGCCATAACTCCTCTCTCAATATCATTCCTTGAGAGCCAATGTGCAATTACACAACTGTCCATTCACACTGACAACACAGTTCACAACTGTATGTCTATAAAAAAAATATTTTAAATATTGTTAATCTAAATACTGCAACCTGTTTTTCAGGAATGGCTATCCTAAATCTGCTAGACTAGATTTCTGCTGTCATTACAGTGAATCTCTTGTTTGTTGCCTGAGGTCACAGATATATATTTGTATGGGAAAAGTGCCGAGTTTGCCTGTAGGCTCAAAGCAGCTCCCTAATTTTTCCCTGATGGAAAATATTAGCAGCTTCTCCTTGGTTATTTTAGGACAAGTCATAATGGCTATGTGTTTGTTTCACTCAATAAATAGCTTTAAGTGCAAATACAGTAATTCTTTTGTACCTATTCCCATTGATTTCATGGCAATGAAATTATTTCACTTTATGCAACTCGCAGCAATAAGCAGCACTTTAAAAGATGAAACCAGGTGAAACTGATCTTGATCTACGTCAAGATATGCAGAATGCTGTAAAGCAAAACACATCAATTTTAGTATGATAATTTTTGGAAGGCTACATGGTTCATAATCTGCTGTTGCTGAAGTACCCTGTATGATGGGCATCACCCGACTCTGACTAATGAGACCACAAGTTCTGTGCTAATCAGCAGAGATCAAAAGAGGCAGTGGCCTTAACCTTGCATTGATCCAGAGAGAGCCCAGCCATATGTGGATGATATTATTCAGAATGTTTTTTCTGACAACAGGAACCAACTGTGAATTCTACAGCTTTTCTGCTCATCTGCTTATCATCACAGATCAAGACATTCAGAAGGAGAATCGGTATACTTTAGGAATAGTGGCATAATCCAGACTTCTTCTCACTGACCTCTATATGACTTTACAGTGCATTTCTAATCTCAAACTACACACGTCTTCTTATTCTGATGTCAGTAATAACCTATAATAAAGGCAACCACTAAACATTTCCTGCAGTTTGGTACAAGACAGTACTGCCCTGTTCTGCTAAGATGATTGTGGATGACTGTAAAGCTCTTTCTGGTCTTATTCTGACTATAATATAACAAGTTGCTTGGGAGAATGGTTCAAACCTTCACATATCTCTGGGAAGGCAGGAAAATTTCAGCTGACCTCAGTCACTCAGATTTTCCTTTATTCTTAGCTGAGCTACAGTAATGAGAAGCGTGAAAGCCTAAATATTTAGAAAACACTAGGCAATATAAAATGATGCAGCAAGTTTCCTGCTGGGGCTACCATAAACATATTGACCCTACTCTCTGCATCCCATCAAGGTTAAGTCTTCTGTCTTAATATCCAGGGAGTTTAATGTCTTTGGCCCAGGATAACCAGAAATTTTTCAAGCTCTATATATAACGTCTCAGCCTTTCTGGCCTGATGGAATGTGCTACAGTAAAAATTAAAGTGCATTCTCTGTAAGAGACAGGACTTTCTAGGGTTATATGCTAAGGCACTATGAAACCAGTTGCCTAATTAGAGTACTCCTTTTTGTTGGAGTCTTGTCGAGATTGATTACACAATACAGAGGAGGGTTGGTTTGTTTTAAGACTGTCTCTCAGTCATCAGGGAGAAGATTCAAATGTGATAGCTGCTAGTCAAACCCAACCAGAAGAGACTAACATGCTACTATGCTTAGCACAGTATAGAAGTCACCTGCGTGGATGCCATCACAGGGTGCCCTAAAGGAGAAATTGTACATCAGCCCACTGTTTCAGAGGGTGAGGAGGAGAGGAACATGTGCCAGGTTCCAGCTCTTCCATAAACATCCTCTTTTTCTGGTACAGCTATTCTCTAGCAGGTGAGATGGATAGGTTGGACTAAAGCCACATCTCCTTGTAGCCTTGCTTGTCTGCATAAGATACAGCTGTTCTAACAAGCCTGTTTCCTTTGTGCTGCGCTAACTAGTCACAGGACTTGTCCCAACCAAAGTAGCTAAAATAGTTTCAGTAGTGAATGACCTTAATCTTTTCATTACAGTGAGTTGCCATATAGTTATAGGCAGGCGCACATATAGAAACTGACATGGGGGCTTTGTAGCTCTTGAGTTTTCTTAGGAAAAAATTGAACCTTTGCAATCTCTAGGTCTGTTCTATCTCAAATATATTTTGGGGAAAAATACTGGAACTACAAATATTAATGTCTTCATACTTTACAAGGGATTCATAACCTATAAGTTCTTAAATATACCTGTTTTCAGATAAAGATAGTATCTTGTTACCAAATCTTAGCAATAAGAAGCAATAAGACAGAATACATGAAAAACAATATCTACATGAAGCCCTTTACAAGAGAGGAAATGAACTACAAATTGCTGCTCTGTTCCAGGTAGTTTTATCCCAATGTCAAAGGAAAGCATGATCTAGAAATCTAAATATAATATGAAATACATGCTTTGTAACTAAAAACACATCCCATTTTCAGGAAAAAAAAACAAAACCAGAAAATAAAGTGTACCTTAGGTGAGAGTCTTCCTTTTTCTTTTTTGATTTTTTGTTGTTGTTGTTACAAAACTTTTCTGCTTAAATGGACCTTCATGTTCCAGTTTTACCCTGTCAGCTCTTTGTGACAACAGACCATCCTTCACATAGAAATAAGGCTGTTATTGTAGGTCCACTGGAACACTAGTTGGAAATTCAGTTCCTGAGCCTGCTCCTCCCTCTAGTGGAACAGATACTCTTCTTGTGAGTAATTCTGGAGAAAAGTAATAGAAATATGTGAGCTTGGCAATGTATATTTCTTCTTCTCCATAACTTCTTAAAATGGCTCAGAAAACTGGATGGATAAGGATGGCTTCTATAGGCAGCTAAAACAACTTAAATGCTGC